>OMLB01026975.1:0-13429 GCA_900302555.1 Myripristis jacobus | reverse complement strand
AACATTAAATTTACCCATAATGTCCTCAAACTTAATCAGCTGAACTTGGGCAATGGAAAAAAAGTTTTGTGATTTGAAAATCACCTGTTTACTTTTTTTTTTCATCCCACTTAACACATCCTACTTCAAGCTGTCTTTTTGGTAAATACACAGCACTGATCTGTTCAAGATGCCACACTGAGCTGCAGTCATATTCAAGTCTGTGAAGGTCCTGCGTGGGACATCCATGGTTTCAATACAAGCCTCTAGTGTTAATCATTTCATTTTTCATCATTTAAACTTTGGGTTTGTGCCATGTGGGGAAAATGTCCTTGGGCGGGTGGACAGGATTTGGACTGGTTTGCCTTAAGTTGGGCATTTGTGAGCAAGGTGCTTTCAGCTCAGTGAGCCTTCCGTGGATGAATACAGATTAAACTCAAGATGCCCCTTTGCTGTGTCAATCTGTCCAAATTTGCAGTAACATTGCCCCCTGCTGGACAGCAAAGATGAAGGTGATGTAGAGGAAGCGGAGGAGTTAGAAATGGCAATTCTTTCACAGACACATTTCAGACCCATTGTGTTTTATTAGAGGAGGCACATCACATTGAACTGGATAGCCTCAGTGAGAAAACTGACTTTTCCTGCAGCCTCAATAGATGCACTATTACTTGCCATGGGGTGATTAAGTTATCACCCAGCAGCATAAATAAAACAATATAATGTGCAGACTACACGCACACACATACTCACACAGACAAACATATACATGTCTCTCTCTCTCTCTCTCTCTCTCTCTCTCTCTCTCTCTGTGTGTGTGTGTGTGTGTGTGTGTGTATTATTCCTTTAAAATTTTTAGGCTAGAATGAAAACAGTCTTGGAGTTTATGTTTTCCTCAGAATTTAGTGCCAATTACTGCTAAATCATCTAGAAACAAAGCAGTTCCTTCTTTACAGTTCATATCTCTGATGCTGATTTGTGCTTGTGCGTCAAAGCGCCGTGCTTTTTTCCGGCCCTTTAACAAAACGAGTTGTACTACACCTTTAATTCAGAACCAGGTCACTAGACGTCACGTGACTCCCATGCGCCTGCTCAGCAGTTGCCGCTCCATTGTTTACATAATAAGTTGTCCTTGCTGCTTTGACAGTCGGTCGGGGACAGATCTACAGCGGAGGGATTCGGACACCAAACACAGCACATAGCTTACCGTTGAGGGGTGAGGTATGTCTGTGAAACACGCCCTGAGCCGGGGGCTTGAGCTGGGCCGCTCGGTCTTCCAGCTCGGTCTCCTCAAGCCGTTCGGCCGAGTCGCAGCAAAGCTCCGAGCTGACCGTCTCCGTGTAGGCCAGCCGGCCCGCACCGTTCAGCCTCAGGCTTTCCTGCCGTCTCGGTACCGGTACTACCGCACCTCTCTGAGGGGGCTGGCCGCTCAGCTGCAGTCCGCCGGCTTCAGGAGGAGGTTTGGTGCCGGCTCTCCGCGGAACAGGGCCGTGTTTCTGGCATTTGGCCTCGGCGTGGGACTGATCGAGCAGCAACTTGAGGATGACAGGAGCAGCGCAGCGACATGCCAGGAGATCCAGGTGCGCTAACTCGGAGTCAGTCATTAGGAAAGGGAAAACTGATTATTTCCTGTCAAACAGACGTATTTCCAGTGAATTACCATGTTTGATAAATGTGCAGTATTATAAATTGAAAAAAGACCCAATGTTTCTTACTGTTTTCTGTGAGAAAACTCCCTGTTCACTGGCCACCTATCCGGAGGTCAGAGCAGCCTCAGATACAGAATATAGCACAGCTGGAGCTGGTAGGGATTCAGTTACTTGCTCAAAGGCACTATCCTAATTATATTCTTTCTATTGCTATTGCTATGCCTCCTTTCTTGTCCCTGTCACTGGTTGTAATTTGACTTGTCAAAAGACATGGCACTTTCAGTGCTGCTTTCCCAGTTGACATAATGCAGTTACACCCACTCTTTGGTATGTAAAACACATTCCTGTGCATCCACAGGCTGTGTTTAGGAAGAAGAAGTTTCAGAGCCCACTCAGGCCATTTACCTCTGGATACAAACTGGAAGATTATGTTATCGGGAAACAGATTGGGAAAGGGTCCAACGCAGCTGTGTATGAGGCTGCGGCTCCGTTTGCCTTTCCCAAAGAGAGTGGCAGTCGGTGCTCGCTGGTGGAACTGAAAGAAGATGAAGATGAAGGGCAAACGGCACGTTCTCTGAGCTGCTGCTCACTAAGAAACTTCCCACTGGCTGTCAAGATGATGTGGAACTTTGGGGTAGGTATTTCATAATCATTCACAATCCTCTGCCAGTATTTGGTTCTCAAGGATACCTTGTCTATCTCAGTCAATCTGGGAAAACTCTGGTTGGGCTGGCACACAATAGTGGTGAACGTGGTATTGTTTGATACCATTCACTTACAGGCGGGGTCATCAAGCGAGGCTATACTGAGATCCATGTCACAGGAGCTGGTCCCTGCAGGCCCACTCGCCTTGAGCAAAGAAAGAGAGCACATTACTCTTGATGGGTAAGTAATATACATTGCATGCATTTAATTCAGAGGGAATAAATACTTATTTTTAGTGTTTGTAGTTCTGCAGCAGTAACTGGACAGGATGCTTGAGATATGGGTGTGAACAGCTGTGTTCTTTCCTTGTGCAGACATTTTGGAGTCCTGCCCAAGAGAGTGTCAGCGCACCCTAATGTGATCAGAGTGTACCGGGCTTTCACAGCAGATGTCCCATTGCTACCAGGTGCCCAGGAGGAGTATCCAGATGTACTTCCAGCCAGGCTTAACCCTGCTGGTCTGGGCAACAACCGCACCCTGTTCCTGGTCATGAAGAAGTAAGAACTGTCATCATTCACCTTCTTGATCAGATCTCATTCAGGCAATGTCAATGAAGTTGCTTTAAGACAAATATCACACTTCCACAGAGCGTGTCAGAAAATTAAAGGCATTGAGTTAATTTGTTTTTTTGTTTTTTTAAGCTCTTTTTGCTGGACGTGCTCAGTCATTGAACCTATTTATAGATGAAGTACTAGTGGCTTGTTCTCTGTGGCATAGCTATCCCTGCACACTGCGTCAGTACCTGGAGGTTTCCATACCAAGCCGAAGGCAGAGCACTCTGATGGTGCTGCAGTTACTGGAGGGGGTGGACCACCTGTGCAGACAGGGCGTCGCTCACAGGGATCTCAAGTCAGACAACGTGCTGTTGGAGTTTGACTCAGGTCAGAGAAATGACGACACTCATTGTTAATCAATAAAAGCACAGCCTAAGCAAACAACAAAGCGAAAAAAAAAAGTATTTACATTGTTTTTAGATAAGGTTCCATCAAATCTGTGTTAAAGCTTTAATCGATTTTGACATTATCCAGATGGCTGCCCCCGTTTAGTCATCACTGATTTTGGCTGCTGCCTGGCCCAGAGTGACTCCAATCTGCAGTTACCCTTCAACAGTATATGGGTTGACAGAGGTGGGAATGCCAGCCTTATGGCACCTGAGGTAAGTATAAGCAGTTCTTTGTTATTGTTATTAACAAGAAGATGAAGAACAGTACAAAAGTTTATGAGTAATGTTGGTCCCCCATTGCAAGTTGCACCTGTGCAGGTACTAGTAATGCAGCCTAGTGAAAATGAGTGGTGCGTGCTGATGGACAGAAGGTAGGAGGCGGGGTTGTGCTTTGGCCTCCAGGACACAAACCTATACAGTATAAATACACATAAATACACATAACTTGTAACTGTAAACCACCGCATGTCATTGGGAAGTGCTGAACTTCTGGCATTAATATACAAGAGGGCATTCTTTGTGATTTTGGGTTAGGTCAGATTTTGGTTCAGTGGCACAATAGCAAGGAAAGTTAATGAAAATCAACCAAAATAAGACCCGCCTCTATACATTTATAGGTCAAATTATAGTCTGGTGATTTGTGATCGCCAGATAGACGTGGCTACAATGACGCAAACATTCCATCACTGCTTCTCCTTGGTTTTGGACACTATCGCACATAGCAAGAATAAACATTCAAGTGATTATAGGGCGTTTTGCTGAGGTACATTCAGTTGCTCTGCTCGGAACCTGCTCGTTGAGTGTCACACAGGCAGGGATACAAAATTATTTTATTCATTAAATGTCACCAAATTTCTGATCTTCGATTGCCGATTTGACTGCTTTATATGAGATGAAAATGGTATTAGGAAGAACGCTCTGCTGTTCCCATGACAACCAAAGGAGCGATGAGCTCAAAGTCCAGGTCAACAGTGAGAGCAATGACCATAGGAACAATAACATCTTGAAACATAAACCAGATATCATTGCTACTGGCCATAAATTGCCAGACTATAAACGGACCCTAACCCCCACCATGCCTGATGGATTTTCTACCCAAAGGTGGCCACTGCAGTTCCAGGGGCTGGAGTGGTCATTGACTACAGCAAGGCAGATGCCTGGGCTGTGGGTGCCATCTCTTATGAGATATTCGGTCAGCGAAACCCTTTCTACCGAGCGGTGGGACTGGAGAGCAGGAGCTATCAGGAGAAGCAGCTTCCTCCTCTGCCCTCCAGTGTTCCAGCTGATGTGCAGCTAGTGATCCACTTACTCCTCAGGAGGAACCCAAATAAGGTAAAGCAGGCTTGGCAAAGGCTCTATCAGAGGTCGATATTGTTGAACAGCGTGTCTGCAGTTCAGTGAATGTGGTCTTAATCAGCCGATCTTGTGAAATAAACCAAAATGAAATATTTGATACTACAGTGCTCACACGCATGATCGCTGTGTCTCTGCAGCGTCCCAGTGCCCGTGTGGCTGCCAACATGCTGCATCTCAGCCTCTGGGGACGGAAGGCCCTGGCCAATCAGGACAGCACCGGCATGAGGAAGCTTGCTGATTGGCTCCTGTGTCAGTCAGCTGTGGTCCTCCTGAAGGGCTGTAGCGGGCCCAGCAGCAACACAGTGGAGTCGGAGCTTCAGAGGTCCTTCCTGTCTAACTTGGAGCTGGAGGACCTGCGCTCTGCGGTGGGCTACCTGCTCTATGGGCGAGAGCAGCGTCCCGCCTGCATCCTGTCTGCCTAGATCCATTCAAAGACCACGGGGCCCCAGTGGTGGGTTGACAGAGGGCCTTGAATTCAAAATCTCAATTCATATTTAATAAAATCTCTAGCTTAGTAATGGCTGTAGTCTGACACTTAACATCTAATGACTATGGGTGTGCAAGAGGTGTAAAAGGGAGATCCATCTCAAATTCATTGTTCTCCATCATCACTTTTTTTGAGTTTGTGTTGTAATTTATATGTTTATAATTTAGCAGTATCCATTTACCCTCAACCTGCTCGTCTACTTGTACTTCAGGTAGTGATTTCCTAGAGTTTCCTACAGTTCCTACAGAATGACAAGTGCATGAACTTACTGCATTCAGTATGTGTAGAGACATAAGACTGAGTGCAAGAGAGTGAGCGTGAGGATGTTGAGGAAAAACTGATAATTGTGCCCTGTAGCCAAACCCCACATATTTTGTTGCTGTAATGCACTATGGTCTCTTTAGGCTACTGTCCACGAAGAAATTGGTATCTCTTCCTCATATACAGTGGATTTTTCCCTGTGTGATTGTTCTACATTGATGTTAATGCAGATTTATGAGTGTATAAAGAAGCCCTTGCTCTTTGATTCTAAAGGACCCAAAAACCACTGATGTTTTAGTTAATTTTGTTTCTGCTGTTAAAGTCTATTATAGCAGTTCTATAAATGCTTTGACACACCATGGAAATACCCAGGGAATAAGAAAAGTACAACACAACAAAATACAAACCCCAGAAATACAAAGAACATCAGTGATACTGATAGTTGGTTTTTGTTTTTTTTTTTGGACATTTTGAAGTGTTTTAGGGTGGATTTTTCTTTTCAGAGCTTTTGAATATTGATGCACTTTCTGAGGTTTTGCTGGACAAGAGGATTGATCGTGTTCACAGGAAACAGATCTTTATAGACAGCAAGAATGTCTTTCAACAAATATACCCTGAGACAATGAACAGGCAGAACTGGTGGTTAGTGGTTGTGTTTTAAAGGCTGTGAGCCAAAGGATTATTGACACAAGTGTAATGCACTATGGAAACGGCATGGATTATGCAGAGGATAACCTGACCCTAGAGGTTTTTGTTTTGCTTTTCTCGATATGGTTTGCACTTTACATTTTGATGTTTATTTGCACTTGCTCAGAGCCATCCTCATGTCTGCTTATTCTATAACATCATCTCAAAATTAGACTTTAGATAAGTCAGTTCCATGATTTCGATGTTTAGTATACAACTAACTTTGAAGCATGCATATTCTCTGACACTACATCTCTGTCTAATGTTATTAAAAAAAAAAAAAATGAGAGAGTAGCCTGCACTTTTGGCATCATAACATGCTCAGTGAATTACCAGTTAACTTCAGAATGGTTAATTATTTTTGATTCAGAGTGTGTGCCTAGTTTAAATACTGATGGAGAGGAATATTTTGCATAAAAGAGTGCTTTTAATGTTTCCAAATAAAACAAAAAGAAAACTGTCGATGGTCTTCTTGCCTTGTGTTATACCAGTTGTGATAATAAGGTTTTTCTGTCAAGGGATCTGAAAGTTTGTCCTGCTGATTCAATACTATTAATGCCATGAATGGTGTATTTATCAGTTTAATAGGGCTACATCCACTGCAACCCACTGCTGGATGATGTATCATGAGCACAGGGTGTCTCCAAGACCTTATAATAGAAGTTCTTCATCACAGTCAACATTTCTGATTTATAAAACACTAAACCTGCAAGGATAAATACCTTTTGTAGATTAAACCAACTCACTTTACATTTGCCAGTCAATCTTTGCCTGTAGAGGGAAAACCAAGAAAATCCTTGTACTTACCTGTCCCAATTTATATGGAACAAAGAAACTGTTAACTTTATTATATAAGGGATCTCCAGCCTTACTTCAGCACAACATAAGGCAGTGTCAGTGTAATAATTGAGTCCTGCCTGTCCTGTCTCCTCATATGGACCGGGTGTGATCCTGTTCACACCCGGCAGAGATAGAGGGGAGACAGTGGTGGTAAAAGTGGTGCGTTTTCTGTTTTTACTTTTGATAGAGCCTGTTTTATTGCACGACTGTATGGTTATTATTGTTGTTGTTAGTCGTCGTAGTAGTAGCCCAAAACAGTAGCCTACTGTTTTACGACCTTTGAATGCGGAATTACGAGCTTACAAGAAGCTTTTGAAGGCAGCATTACTTTTACATTTTGCTCGACCAAGATACTGGAGGGAGTCCATGCTGGAAACAAGTGTCTCAATACCGTTATAAACTCCTATCAGAAATCACCGACATGCTGTCAGTTTGGAGAAACCTGAAGAGCAGCCGCGGAGTTATTTGTGGAGCCGTGCGGCCCCTCTGCGGCAGCCCCGCCGGGGTCTCCGCTCTTTGGTCAAAACAAACTCCGTCTGCAGGGAGCGACTTTGACCGGCGCCGTCCGTGCATAAACCCCAGCAGAAAGTGTTCAGGGAGGCCGTACAATGTGCCACCCAGCGCCGAATTTGTTGCAAGGGTGTCAGGAATTCCCACCATGGCTAAACTACCTTACCAAGAGACAGCAGAGGGACTGGACGCCGCGTTTGTCGGAGTCCCAATTGACACTGGAACCTCCAACCGTCCCGGAGCAAGGTTTAGTATCTCCATGGACTTTGCTGCGGTCTGCTCATTGCTCTCTGTTTTGCAATCACGCCTGTACTGCGATATGTCAAGGAGTCATAGGTTATGCATGCAACAAGGGTGTCTGTGTTTAATATACAGTGACAATTTGAAATCATTAGGCATCACAGTATTATTTCCATTAGGACTTCTTGGTGCGATATTTATGAGATAGTCTATCCTGGTAGAACTTAAAAACTGTTATTTTGCCTGAGGTGCATACAGACACACACCCACACACATACACACAAAACGATTTAGCTTTAACATTTACCTCTCTCATATCTGAGTAGGTCATGATTCTCCTCTTTAAACAATCTTTGTGAACTTAAAGCCCAGCCATTTGGTGTGCCAACATGTGTTACATTTCTATTAAGGATGTTATTACCTATATATTACCTTCCTCCACCATAGGTTTGGGCCCCGGCAGATCAGAGTGGAGTCTGCCCTGCTGAGGGCTTACAACAGTGGCACGAGGGCAGCACCTTACGAGTCCCTCATGGTGGCTGATATTGGGGACGTCAACGTTAATGTGTACGACCTGAAGGACACCTGCAAACGGATCAGAGAGGCCTACCGCAAGATCCTGGCCACCGGCTGCATCCCTCTGACCATGGGTGAGAGTGATGACAGAGAACACCTATGGTGGTGATAGACATGAGAAATCACTCCCACATATGCTTCAGAGCAGACAGTCTCTGGAACAGCAAATGATTGATTCAGACAACAAATGCTCAACTCTGCTGTCACTTCACATCAGTGTTTCATTTTCTCAACACAGTAAGGATGACCAGGATGGCTCTGTAGTTTTTTATAACATTAAAAGGTAGCTCTTCTATTTGTGTGCAATTATTAGCCATTTGTATAGCTTTATAAAAGGCATTGCACAATAGGTCAGATGTTAAGCACTGCTTGGTGTCTGCAGGTGGAGATCACACAATTGCATACCCAATCCTTCAAGCTGTTGCTGAGAGGTAAGTATATTTAATTACAGGGGCTGACATATGTATGCATCTCATATTTAATGAGATCCACACTATCAGAAATGAAAACAAACTGAAATTGAGCTTCCACTGCTTGAATATTCCCTTGTTTCTGGAGGGATTAAAATTATAAAGAATATAGATAGATTGTAATATTTATTATTTATTTATTTATTTAGTATGACCATTACTTTTTCTTCTCAATAGTGCCTATTGCGAATTTTTTTGTGACTACACATTGTGTGCTTCGTACGCTGTCTTTTAAACTAAATCTGAATTTGAGGAACTTGGCCACAAACTCTACTTAATCATGCAATATCCTTCATTTTAAATTCTCAATTAACTCATTCTGTTCTGCGTTATCAGACATGGCCCAGTGGGTCTGGTTCATGTGGATGCCCATGCTGACACCAGTGATGTGGTCCTGGGGGAGAAGATTGGCCATGGGACTCCTTTCAGACGATGTGTGGAGGAGGGGCTGCTGGACTGTAAGAGAGTTGTCCAGATCGGCCTGCGGGGCACAGGCTACTCTCCAGATGCTTATGAGTGGAGCCGGGCCCAGGTAATGTGCAGCTGGAGAGGTGAAATCTCAGGTGTGGGTGGAGTTTTGGGAAGCCATGGAGAAGGACTTGCAGTTAGGCACAAAGAGGTTCTGGCAAAGTGTCAGGCTCCTCTGAAACAAAATTACTGATTGACTTTGAATAAATGTAGTGAGCATGCATTTGAATGTTGTGCAGGGTTTCCGTGTGGTTCAAGCAGAAGAGTGCTGGTTCAAATCCCTCGCACCTCTGATGGCTGAGGTCAGGCACCAGATGGGCAGCGGTCCGGTCTACCTCAGCTTCGACATCGATGCTCTAGACCCAGGCTTTGCCCCTGGGACAGGCACACCAGAGATAGCAGGGCTCACACCCATACAGGTAAGCTTGGTGCACCATATCTTTTAGAATAATGTGTATTATCAATCGACCACACTGCTGCCCTTGTTACATTTTGTGGTTTACAGTTTTCATTCACAAACACTACTGCATTATTTTGCTGGTATGTAGGGGGTTGAGATCATCCGGGGCTGCCGTGGCCTAAACCTTGTTGGATGCGATCTGGTGGAGGTGTCTCCACCCTACGACACCACAGGTGACTGGCACATTATGCTTCCTGTCAGATGAGATACTTTTTAAATAACTGTTATTTTTAACCTTTTTTTTTTCTCAACAGGAAATACAGCGCTCACTGGTGCCAACCTGCTATTTGAAATGATGTGTGTCCTCCCAAAAACCAAACACTACTAATCCATGGTGACCATATATACACTGCTGGCACTGAAGCCAAAAGTACAAGTGCAGAAATTCAGCCTGTTATTGTTCTTTCTTTTTCTTTCTT
This sequence comes from Myripristis jacobus, assembly GCA_900302555.1. NCBI lineage: Eukaryota > Metazoa > Chordata > Actinopteri > Holocentriformes > Holocentridae > Myripristis > Myripristis jacobus. The sequence continues at coordinate 3,382 of OMLB01026975.1, read as the reverse complement.
TCTTTCTTTCTCTCTGGATCAGGTGTATAAGCGGACAAACTGCATGCACAAAATTACAGTTCCATCTGTTAATTAATAAACATAAAGCATTTTATTACAACCAGCAAGAGGATATGTGAACTCTTTGAAACCCACTAAAACATTTGCCGGTAGCAAACATTTCTTTTATACTTGTAAAAGAAATTCTTAATGAAAACCAAATACCGTTACCACAGCATTATGATAAATGCATGTAAAAACATTAACTCATCTTTCACAATCTCTTTAAAATACAGGTCCTATAGATAACATGATTATGTACAATATTTACACTTCACAGTTGTGACAAAGTAATATTAACATAAGCAGCTCATGTGGATAAAAACAAACTAATAAATTAATTAAATTAACCAAGCACACCAAGTATTACTTGAATCTCATCATTTTGTCCGAAAGATTCAACAAAACCAAAGCATTCTCCGTATCAGTCAATTGTAGCCATTAGGGAAACATCCGTAACTTGAAATGGACAGCCTGTTCCATAGAAATGGACTCCATCACTGCTTGTTTGCTACATAAAGCTACTGGCTAAGTGAGGCTGTCAAATAGACCAAGGTCGCTATTGAGTGGTTGTTTGTAGGGAAGTATATTTTAAACCGCAGCCCCCACAGGTCCCATGTAACAAAACAAAACATGTATTTTCTATAGGCTATACCGTCTTTTTGCAATCACACATGAGCAAGGAAGGATATGAATCCCTTGAGGACAAGGGCAGAAGGCATTGTCATTACAGCAGTAGGCTATATTGCACAAGCATTTAAACTCAATTCAGGAAATGATTTTATCAATGAAAGAAAAACGGGTTGAGAGTTATAAAAAAAAAAGGCAAAAAAGCTAGTGTTAGAGACATGCATCTCTATTCACAGTAGTCATCAATCAAGACTAAGGTAGTTACACAATCCTGCCAACATCAGTGTGTATGAATATGACTGATGGTCATGACGGCAGGAGAATACAGGTAGCCACAGTGATACTGTTTTCTGTTCTAAAGGCTGTAGCAGCAGAATTTGCGAGGATAAAATATGAGGAACAGTTGTAAATGAATAGCATGCAGTGAGTGTAATCAAGCGAATGTTAATGGAATCGTCCCACAGTAGTTGCACTGAGGCCCACCATGTAATATTGACCCATCTTCAAAATACATCGTTAACTAACAAGTGCAAAAAAGGCTGCTCCAGAGGCAAACCATTTCAGTGTGATAGTGGATGACCAGTAAAGTCTTTCCTAATTTGCCTCGTCCTATTTATTGGGTGTGATCTTGTCCAGTCCTGGCCAGGCTGGGATGTAGTAACGAGGCAGAGTGCCTTCCATCAGCCTTTCCATCCACAGCCCCAGTCGGTCCAGTTTGTGGTGGATCTGCAGGGTGGATATGGAGCGGGATCGGTTGGATTTGCGTGTAGGGTGGTCGTCACGGGAACTTGACCTCGATCTCCCCCCTGAGGTGCCCCCTTCGTCCTCAGAGGACTTACTGTCCAGATCCTCGCCGGTATAGACAGGCTTAAAAAGGCAAAGGTACTTTTTGTGACCATTGAGTGCTAGAACATAGCCGGTGTAGTCCACCTTATGGTTGCCTCCATCGTCCTCATCTGTGTCGATCTGCATGGCATCCTGAGCATAATCCAACAGCGTGGTCATCCACTCACTGTGCTTGTCAATGTTCAGGAAGGAGAAGTGCAGCGTCAGGCTCCTGTGAGAAAGAGAGCCAAAAGAAAGAACGTGACCCAGTATCCATGATAGTTTGGTACACTCAAAAAAGCCCTTTTAAGTGTGTCACTCATTTCCAGAGCTACTGAGGTCCAGTGAATGCTGAGCTCACCCTGTGAAGGAGTAGACCTCTTTGGCAAACTTGCTTAGGAGGATGTTCTTGGAGGCGTCAGTGAGGACCAGCACTACGTTCATGTGTCCGGGCCTCAGTTTCACCAAGTTGCTCGTGTAGGTGATATCCGTCAGCTCCGTCACCTCCACGAAGTTCTTCTTAGGAGGCCGACTAAGATCCACACACCAAGAATAAACAACCAAAAAGTGTTCTCTATTATGTGGTTTTACTTTAAATCCTAAAATGAACGCTTTAATGCCTGATACATAAATCCACACTTGCCTTGAGGTGCTACTGGTCCCCGGTGACCCATTTTCTGCTTTCGTTCCATCTTTTGCCTTCGGTTTTGTCTGCTTATCTTCACTTGAGTCACTGAAAGCACATAAGAGCAAAGCTGTTTCTGCCGGGTTGAGGATTTTTTTCCTCAGGCCGTGCACTGGAGCAGAAAAGTGAAATTAATACCACTTCTTGTTTTCTTTGGCTTGCCTGTACCTTTCATCCTACTTTATGTCCTATACTGGCTGCAAAGAAAATGAGCGGTTGCTATGGTTACAGCCTTCAATGATCTAACGAGACATGTGAGGCACAACAAACGTGTATTGTTCCCCCTTGGTAAATGAGCCCACCTGAAGGCCTGGATGACCACGGTTCCAAACAAGATGAACAAGGCAGAGAAGATGAGAGACAGAAGGGGCATCATTTCACGCCTGCAAAAATCATTACAAATGTCTTTATGCAACACGGCTCACAATATTCACATCTCAGAGCATGTTCCTCCATGACCTCTACAAGATTGCTTGAAAACGTCTTGGACTATGGCTTTTACAACATTTTCAACATCATGGTGCCCCAAATAAATCTGTGAAAAACTATAACGGGGCATTTTTATCTCAGAGTTCGACATTTTAGGTACTAAAATGAAACTTTACTGCTGTTTCATGCTACAAATATAATGATGCCAGAAGTTACAATAAATCAATACAAGCTTATACCTACCAGTTATTGTGTAGGATATCATCAATGACTTCAGAGAGGTAGTCATAAGATGCATAGATCCATCGAATTACAAACATCTGTAACAGAGGATTATTATATTTAATAACTTGCCAAATCAGGGCTGGTGCTTGATATGCATCAGAAAGAATAGTTTGTGGTTATATTCATTGAATTCAGTCTGACATTGTCAAAAGTGCATCATGTAAAGGGCTAGCTTGTTCCACAAAACACTAAGATATCTATGAGCATTTCATGATAAGATAAAAAGCTTTGTGCTCCTCGGTGCACAGATTTCTGACTTTCAGATATCACATTCTGGCCCTTTGTCTTTGTCATGAGCCGCCACCCCATCTGAGTCTGCCTGCCAACAAGAACGTACAGAGGCAAACTCATTGTTGAGCTCAGGCAGCATGGCATCATGGTTGAGGATGGATGGGTCCTTCTGAAGACGCTCCAGCTCGTCCAGAAGACACTGCTTGTCTTCCTCACTGCCATTCCATGCGGTCACTGGCTTGAACAGGACCTTCCCTG
>OMLB01026974.1:20039-64076 GCA_900302555.1 Myripristis jacobus | reverse complement strand
ATAATAAAAAAAAAAGATCAAAAGTGAATTTTGGCTACATTTACAGTGAGAATATTATCTTATTTTAAGTTCTGTACAATGCTGTATGTGCTCATTTCTCCGTGTTTACTCAGAATATCCATTTCCTAAAATCGAATCTGGGTCCCAGTTTAAGTCAACATCAGTTGAACTCTAGCGGTGGGAAACACCGGGTAACTGGCGATACAATACTATCACAATATTTTACCCACGACAACATTGTAAGATAATCAGCTATAATGCATCACAATATCTGTAACTGAAGAAGAAAAAAAATACTCTGGAAAAGGCAAAATAATTTTCCAATAAGCAGGAATCAATCAGTGTTTTAAGCTGCACAGTGACTGCAATATGAACTTGATACAACAGTTTCAGTTTAAATGCATAAAGGCACGGAACAAATGCGTCTCATAGGAAGTCAAATGACATCTGTGCAAATTAAGTTGAAAACTCAAATATTTAATAGATTGAGTACTGGAATATATTGCATTGTCAGTTTCTTGTCCAACTCCTAATGAACTCCAGATGAGATTAACACACAAGAAAACACCACCACCATCATCTTGCCCTTCACTCCTCCCCGCTCCTACCATCCAGCAGCTCGTAGATGAGCACAAAGTTGTTCTTGATGTTCTCCTCGCTGATCTTGCCAAAGTAAGCTGTCATGACGTCGCACATCTTGTAGAGGAACTCGAACACCATAGCGGCGTTGACATTCTGCTTGGTGACAGCTGCCAGCCAGATGTTGGAGCGCTTTACGTGGAAGAAGCTGGTGCGGGCGATGTTGGTCACTGGGGATCGGACCTGCTGCCGGGCATGGATCACGTTCACGCGGAACGCATCGACCGCGTTACGCCTGGGATGTCAGACAGAGGAGGATGAGAAAGACAGAGAGCGAGAGAGAGGAAGAGAGAGAGAGAGAGAGATTTGTGTTAGAAGTGGAGAGACCAGTTCCAGGCTTTTACAGAATAGCTAGCATGGCGTTTTAAATCGTCGACAGACTATCCACCCTATGACATCAAGCAGACACCAAAAATAAAAGCATGTGAAAATGATCACTAAGAACAAATATTCAAAATTTAATCTGATTTGATCAAATGATTTGAAGGACACTAACAATCGATATTTCTGTTGCAAAATAACATCTAGACAAAATCATGGCTTCCTTCAGGAGGCCTACTGTTTGATATCCAGCTCTGGAGGGAACTGAATATCAACAATCCTTTCAGGGGCCCTATGACACATCTACCCAACTAGCAAAAATGAGTAATCATATAAAAACGTTCACAACCGACTGCCAGAGCAAACATCCAATGTGAGCATTTAGAGGAAGAAGAGGACTGCAGTTTTATGTGAATGTGATATTTATTTGTCTGGGTTACGCTGACATTCGCCCAAAACATCTTAGCAGTAACATCAGAACTGAAAAAAGTCTACTTCTTTAAGCCGGTATAATTCAAATCTGATATTCCGCATTTTAGCAACCATTAAAAGACCATGAATGAACCATATCTGGGTCCAAAGGGGTAAACATGAATAAATCTTGCCTCCGTGCTACTGTAACTCACTGACACAAAGGTTATCTTAGTACCAAGATGTTTTGGAAATAGCACAGCCCTGATTAATGTAGATTTATAAATAACAGGGCTTAGTGCAGAGGATGCAGCATGTTCAAACAAGATTGCTAAATCCTCCTAAGTTGTGGTGTGGGAGAGCAACCTGGGACAGAAACCTAGAAAACCTCGAAAAGAGGTCTAATACCAGAAACAAACTGAAGACCTTGCTGAGACTTACAAACATTTATGTATATATATATTTATGTTATCGAGATGTAGATTTGAGGACAACAACTGTGTTTCCAAATTAATCAACCACAAACTGACAAGGTCCCTTGAGAAACTGAGAAAAATAATGCTTTACTCTATCCATCTTCTGGGAGTAACCAAGCCTCCAGGGAAACAACAACAACAACAAAATAATAGCACACTTCTATTTTAATTAAGAAAAAGACTGCCAATTTGCTCAGCAAGGCAGTGAAGCGATGAGGTCATGAAATGAGGTTATGGACACTTGAAGCTATATTTTCATGGCCTAGTCACATGAACTCCAGGTGAACGCCTGCCTTTCCATGAACCATTTGCAATGTGAAAGCTGTCAATGTTTAAGCTGAGATAAATGCCTTTTTTGTTCCTATTTATGAGTGGTGGCATGAACAGTGAGTGGACCAGGAACCATAAAAATGGCAGCCTCCTGGGTTGATATGATTATGCATCCCAAGATGCACTGAAACATAACATCAATTCACGCAACTTTTAGAAATTGTGGGTGCATGTAGCATTACTGGATGCCTATGGGGACAGAACAATGTCAGTCTAGGAGGCTGTCACTAATGTGTGCCTTGTCCATTAAGCTACTGCTGTATCAAAACAAACCATTACCTCTCTATCAACCAACAGAGAGAAAACACTTGCAGTTTTGTTTGAAACAGACAATGAATAATACTCAGGCTTTTGTATAAGAAAAGCTGACAGCAAAACCTACATCCGAACAAAACAAAACAAAACAAAACATAGCTAACAGCAATATTACTGCATTTTAGGTCGGCATTTGTTTAGGCCAACCTCTGAAGCAAGAAATGCTTTCACCATGTCTAAATTAATCTCTCGGTATCTGTGAGAAAAATCAGGGAGGGAACAAAGGATGACGGGGCTAAACGAACCATCAGATCCCATGCTCAGACTACATGCTTGGGGGCTGGTCAAGTTTTTCATGAGCAACAATACTCATTGCGAGGCACAGGTGGTGGCTGATTAGTTGATCTGTTTGTTCTGATTGCCTCACTGCTGTATCTCAGTATCTGGTGCTCTATTTGCTGCTGTAATGTCATGACAGGTGACTCATGCTTTGAAGAAACATCAGGAAGTTGCCTGTGGGATCATGCACTCTGAATGGGAGAGGGAGTTACTGACTGGTTGCCATGAAGGGGAAATGTCATGCTTGATAGGTTGGAGCATCTCTTACCTATTCCTACAGGGGCCAAGATGGAGAGATGGAGGAAAAAATGGTGATAAAAAGGATAAAGAGAGGACAGAAGGATGATGTAAAAGGAGAGGAGAGACAAAAATGCACAAAAAGACATTTTCGTGCATCTATGTACACAGACAGAGCGACTAATATGGATTTGGGACGACATTCTTCAGCCATCCACTGTACACGGCAACCAAGTACGTTGTAAACAGGTTTGAAGCATTACATTACGTTGCTCTTTTCCCCAGTGTTGCAGGTCGTAGTCACTACAGTGGTAACAACACTGTAGCTACTTAGAATCTACTCATCTGTAAATGCATTACAGTATAGCTGCAGTTTAATTATTTTGAGTGGAACAATTTCCACTTTAGCAATAACCAAACATTTTCTGTGTTGTATTACTAAGTAATTACATACCACAGTGGCAATACAACACTGATACTGCAGTCCATAACCTGCAGGCATGACAGCAACATAATGTGACTGGTTAACTTGGTGGCCTACTGTTGCAGAAATGTCTTCAGTAAAAATAACCAAAATCAATTTGATGTTTGTGGATTGGAGTTTGCGAAAATATGGTGATTGGATGTATTGTTGACGTCAGAAAAATGCAAAGACGGTCGTCAGTGTAGATGGGAGGTGTGAGAACAAAATTCAGTGTGTGACTCTACGGAGGACTTTCTGCAGGATTTTTCCTGCATAGAGAATTTAGTGTCATGGCAATCTCCGTTATGGAATGTGGTGGTGGCGCTGTATCGTAATCAGCGGAGGAATGGCACAACCAAAACAGCCAAAAGGGGAGTCTCCCACTTTTGTGGTGGCAGTGGTGGTGACTAATTCTTGGTGGCTGGAACAGGTGAATATTGTTTCTTCTGCACCCAAGCACACCAAATTCCTTAAAAAAAAGTTTCCAAAATGAACATCACCCCCTCAGTGTAACTTATCGTTTTCAGTTTTGCAGATATGGCGAGTCGTAAGATCAGCGCCTTTTTTAGAAAGTGAGGGCAGAAAGGAGAATCAAGACAGGGGAAAACAGTGTAGACAATCTGGTTATTCTAGGCAGTTAAAAGCAAATTGGAATACTGTTACTGACAAGATACAGTAAATCTGCCAGATCTGGAAGTAATAAAACTCAACCACAAGCCGAGGACAAGGGTCAGAGAGCAGGAGAGTCGCAGGACATGGAGTTAAGTCGAGGGGATTCAGGCAGTTGGCAACGCTAAATAATGTAAAGTGTGTCAAAATAAAGACTATATTAGAGCTGAACAATAACGTCTGACAGCTGGTCAGTTAAACAAGTGGACTCTCTCATCCTGTTAGAGCAGTGTGTAGTAGTCCTACCTCAGGCAGCACACACCTGATCTTAGTCTGATCTGATCAGAGCAGGGCCTGTGGCTCTCAACGTGGGGTCTGCAAACCTCTATGGGTCCTTGAGGGTTTTCCAGGAGGTGCCCAGAAAAATGTGAAGTCTAACTGTACGAGAATATTGAGCAGGGCACATTTTTTTAAAAAAATAAATATGATTTCAAATGACAAGTATCATGTGAAATCATATTTAATCATATAATTGGAACTGCTAAAATACACTACTTAAAAAACATGTTTCTGAGACATTCTCTGAAAATCCATTTCAAAAAACAAACCGTGATAACGATGAAGGCTTGAATCAAATTCCTGTTCCACCAGGCTGTATTCATTTCAATATATTTCCATTACCATATCCAAGCTAACATCAAGCTCTGAAGAGGAACAAATAACAACACACATACACACACACAATCTGCTACAATCTGTGTTGACTGAAAAATCACCTAGTTCAGCCTCACAAAACTTTATCAATCTCATGTCTGCCATTAAACAAATGTCAGCCAATTTCTTACAAAACTGGCCATAAGAGAATGAATAATTTCAACAAGCAAAAACCCCTAATTTTTTATCTTAGCCAATGATAAGCCAATTGCCATCTGATTATAACTCTCAACCACAACATGGCTGAGCGATTCCTCTGAAAACATCTTATTTTGTGGCAGTCCCTCTGATGTGCAAACCATAATGTTAAAGTGAACAGGTCTGACTTCAGGCATATGCTATTATCTTTCTAACACTGATCCTTTTCAACTCCATCTTGTCTCTTTTGCCTTGAACGAAAGAAAGACCTATTAAAGTCGTGGGAGGGTGGAGTCAACAGAAGACAAAAACGTTAAGATGGTTCACATAAAAAAACCAACTGACCTATCATACTGCTGTGTACCAAGAACATAGACACTGTAAGACCACTGGGAATACAATTTTCCACCCTTGCACCCTCTCTGTTCATTGCCAACTCCTGCTGCATAAATCTACACGACACTGGACGAGTGTGAGTTCTGGCAGAATGCTGACCATACTTCTTCTCGCTTACCTCAATCCAATCCCAGGAATGTGACATTTAACCGGCTTCAAATACTCATGATTTCCGAACAGACACTTAAATAGTTGTTCATAATAATAAGCCCGCTTGTTCAAATAAATATTTAACAAAACTAAATATTAAAATATTTTTTTCTTAATGAGGCATTGCAACCAGATGCTCAGACCTTGGAGTGCAGGACAATTACTGAAGTTCAAACACAAGTAAGTTGAGACTTTTTATGAATGTTGCAGGTGACAGATGATCCAAATGAATGAATATACTACTGCAGCACGTTTGTTTTCTTGAACAAGGATGCCTTTATGTCTGGCCTGAAGCATAGCTGATTTGTTCCACTAATATTTGTATTGCAAATTAGTTTAAGCTATAAATGTTATAATACATGGCCTCAGAATATTTGATCTTTTCCATGTTGATGTAACTATTCATATCACAAATAAATACACAATTAAAGATTTCAGATGACTGATAAACTTGTCATGCCCTTGTGGTTTGCCAATTTTTGGCCACAAACTTGGCAATGAATCTTCCTCTTATTGATTGTTGATTTGCTATTTTATTGTTATTTTTGTATTGGCATCTCTAGCTTTATAGACATGTGTTAGACAACCAGAAAGGCTGTTATAGGCTGAGGAAAAGCACTCTAATCAGCACCCAGCCAGGATGGGTGCTCTAAGAGCAATAAGTGTAAACAAAGAAGTCTGTTTCAACAAAGAGGGGGGGGAGGACTGTAGCACATTTCCTAGTTATATGTTGCTGGCTCTGCCCATCTTGCACACACTTCTGTAAATATGATCAGACCATGATAGTGTACAGTCTATCCACAGATCCGAAGCTTTACTTTGTACTCCACCTATTTAAGACTGCATGTTAGTCTGAGTCAAGAGCCAAAAATAATAAATGTTGTTTTAGTTATACTGAACACAAGCTTGTTTAATTTTATCTAATTATATATTTTGTGTAGCTCACTGGACAAAACCTGGTTTACTTCAGAACAAGTGGGTGCCATATAATATCATTTTGAATCATCTGCGTACAAAGACATGCAAGCCCTTCCAATAGCAGAGGGAGGATCACTGGTGAAAATAGCAAAAAGGAGAGCCCAAAGAAGGCAACTCTCCCAGGGCACACCACAGCACAGGCCTCACTTTCTATGACCTGCACATCAGGTAGTTGTTTAATCACAAAATGACCAAAGATTTAAAGCCATCACATTTGAGTTTGAGCACTGAAATCTAACATCACGGCACCCACCAGCACTGAACTGTCAATCCCTCTTAACCAGTCATGTGGCATGTGTGTGACAGTGGTGCAGAGGTTGAGTGACCAGCCCTATATGTAGGTTGATAGACAGAAGTTAGACCATTAGTAACAGACTAAACCTGGAGACCAGAGTAAGCCATTGATTTAATTATGTTTGCTGCTGTATTATAATCTGTTGTGGAAATCCTTGACAAATCTCTACAGTTGTAGGTTATGGTAGACAATATTGGCCATAATAAGAGAATGAATAATTTCAACAAATCTATTAATACGTTTAAAAAAACAACAAAAAAACGAAGTGCCTCGTATTCCAGAAATGAATAATAGTGAGCAAACATAAATTAATAAAAAGACAGTGCATTTACAAGGAAATTTTTATCTCCTTTTTTATTTATTTCCCCACTAAAGTAATGAGGCTGTGCCAATCAGATGTAGGCTATGTGAATGCTGTTAAACATGTTATCATTTGATCACTGTCATGGTGATCAGTTGGATTTGCCTAACCTGGCTGACAAAAAACAACTACAAATTTCCCGTCCCACCACAGCCTCGACACAATATCCCAATTAGGTTTTTTAAGTCGACCACTGTCAGTGTCTGTGATGATAAATGCTGCAATATCCAGAGAACTAAGATTTAGCTGCCATTGCAGACGACAACGCTCAATAGCTTAAGTCTACGGCTACCTTTTACCAACAGAGATCAACCCCTTAATTCTTTATAATTTACAAGCAGTTTGTACACAACAGAATCTCATCTTATACCAAAAAAAGTTACGGCTCGACAACCCATGTGTCCCATCTCATTATCACAATTAATTAGTGCTTATTTGATCGATTCTATTACGACACACTACAGCTGTGCCCATGCTCCTGCCTGACTTACCCTATGTCATCACGGTAGACTCGGGAGATGAGGACCTCCCCCTTGTGGTTGTAGATGAACAGTCCTCCAATCATCTTGGCTGCTCCTCACTCCCAACTGGCCATGGTGAAATCAACCCCACCTGAGAGCAGGGAGAGAAAGGAGAGAAAGAGGAGGGTTGCAGAGCGGAAATGGGGAAAGGAAAAGGGGGCATAAGAGTGAAAGCAGTGACAAGTGGAAAAGTGACCCACATTACAAGGAGACGTTTGTCCCTCACATCCGCTCTCCTCTCTCTCTCTCTCTCACACGCACACACCACTCAATTTCCAGCTGAATACATCCTGCAGCTGCACCTCTGTGGTGACTCAGTTTTGTTACACACTGTGCGTGCATGTACACACACAAAATCACCCTCTTTAAAGATCATCCACCCATTCAAACACAGGCTAGAGAGCCACTAACCACCACTCACTCACACACACACAGCCAATTCCTTGTTTCCTTCCACAGTGAGATTAATGGAGGATTAGCAGCCACCAGTAAAGACGCATAATGCCACCAAGCAACCACTGAGAAATCAGTGGCTTACTGGGTTGCCTTTTAGCACCAAACGCAACCTGGATCTAATTAGGCAAAATGTGTCATCTGAAAGCATCATGGCAGGAAAGGATGGCATCACATTGTCATCCGAATGCAGTACAAACACTAACCAGTTGATTTGGTTATAGTTTTCTTCAGGTGGGCCAACAAATGATGTTAGGTTTTTCTTCCTTCCATTACGACCCTTCTGGAAGACTGTGGAATGAAGGAGGACATGCCTGGAATTCCTTGAAGACAGATGCCAGACTACATAATAATCACACGGTGCCCAGTGGAAGGACACGACACTAATACATGTCCCAGATTAGGGAGATAATTTCTCTCTCAGAAAGACGGGACCGCTGCTGAGTCGTGACTGAAGGCTCTGTGCATGAAGCCAGAGACACCTTAGCGCCGTTTAATCGCCCTTTTTATTGGCCCAAGTCAAGATGTCTGCTCGGCCGGGCCATCTCCCCCGGATTCATAAATCTTTCATGTTTTTTTCATTTGTATCTCTCCCACCAGGCGACAAGCTCGCATTAAACGCCTTTCTTATATCTTCTTTAAGTGCCTTACGCACTGATGGAAGCTTGACCTTCAGCTGAGACCAAAGTGATGGAGCGATTAAACCGAATGAGAGGTAGCTAACTTAGCCTACGTTAGCAAGCTAGCTCGCTAGCGTTAGCCACCGAGCAGAGCGAACCCGCGTCGAGCCTGACAGAAAATTGATTTCCGGTTAAGACTTTTCAATACCCTGACAACCGTATTTTGCAACAACGTTTATGAAGAGAACAACCTAACTACTAAAGACGGCTGGTGATTTTTGAGCGGCGTTCTTTCGTTTAAAAACGTCCCAGAAGTAATAAATGCAGAGATTTTATTTTGAAGGAAATCGCTTTACTTCCCGTCATGTGCATGGCATTTTCTGGCGAACTTGACCCAGCTAGCGGATGCTAACCGTGCTAACGTTAGCATCCCTCAAAAAACGGTGCCGTTTTTTCGGCTGCCAGTCTCTGCTACAAGGTTACAGTCAACCGTGTGGGCAGCAGCATTTTGTCATATCGATTGCGGTTAACTTACCGCTGTTCTCTCTTGCACACCGCCGGTCTTTCGCCTCCCTTTTTGGCCCTGAATTTAATTTCAGGATTCAGTTGGCTCCCAGTTCACACAGCCGCTAATTCCGCTCCCTCCTCCTGCTGGCCTGGAAGGTGTCAGCTGACCCTCCGTCAGTCGCGACGCACACGGGCTGCTCTCAAACAGGAAAAAGGCGCGGCTGCAGCAATGTACAAGCCGCGCCCAGGCCTTGTTATGATAAGCTGCACATTGTTAAGTTTTTGTATTTAGTTTTCAGTTGTTTTATTTGATTACGATTGATTATTTATACCTCTCTAAAGGATGTGTGGCAGCAGGGTTGTAGAGAATCAAAACTGCGGATAACTTGGCTTCAAGACTCAGTGTTGCAAGTATGCAGCATGCTTTAGTGTCCTTGAGCCACAACACTCAACTCCTACCAGCTCTTGCCTCCTAGTAAAGGGGCCAGGCAAAAATAAAATGACTTTCCTCAATGTGCTTGTCTTTTAAATTAATGGTCACATGGATGGTCTTCTTTTCCTTGATTCACCATGAAACATCTTCAGTTAAATCAGATTGTGCAGGACAGTTTTTTCCTTTCCCCCTCCTGTGCCACAAAGAACATTTGCACAGGGTCATTCAGTTCTGAGGTAGATAAAAACGTACACAGGTTCATCTGCTTGCACACAAACCACAGTCCCACAGCCCACACACATCTGTGCACCAGATTGCCTAACCTTCACATTCCTGGTCTTGGACAGACATAAATTCCTGGCTTTGAGTGCAAATATGACCCCAATTACCCTGAAAAACTACACTGCAAATTTCTGCCAGTCATACATGTGCACATGCTCACAAACACACACACCCACACACAGAAAAATATAACACGGAATAGCAAAGTTAAGTCATAAAACTATATTTATAAATAAAAGACATTTTTTCCTTGATAAAAGAGTAGTGTGAAAGACATGGTAAGAAATTTTTCCACTATACATTATCACAAGACAGAGGCTGAAAATGCTCTGGCTAACAGATGAAAATGCAGTTATGTAGTTCAAAAATGACTCTTGAAGCTGGATGCTCATGTTTAGTGTTGAAAAATGAAACTATTTGTGAACCAGCTACGTATATAATAAAACAAATGCATTCTTACAGAAAGGACCTCGATTCTCTTGCACTACATACAACTTTTTCCATTTCTTTCTCTCTTAAGTCAAGCAAACATTTAAGAAGTCTGAATAAGGTTAACAGTTAGTGTTCTTTCCAGCTTTCTTTCACTCTGTTTTTTTCCCGCTGACATGATCTGTTGTTAGAGGTCAGCGAGGTGGGGGGTGAAAGAAAGGAAGGAGGGAAGAGGCTTTTTTTTTCTCTCAGTTTCAACTTCCCTCCCCTGGTTAATCTGCAGTGGACAGGGGTGGGGGAGGACAGAGAACGTTAAGATAAGTAGAGAAGTAGGAAAGTGAAGAGAAGAACAAATGAAAAACATCCAAGTAGAAAAGCGCCGAGTCATCTTCCCCAGCTGCCAGTTCCCCCTGCCTCCCTCCCTTGTTCTTTGTCCTGACACAAACTCTTCCCCACCAGGGAAACGAAACTGAGAAAGGCGCTTTGGTTCCATCTTGAGGAAGGGAGTTTTCTTCACTGAAGAAAGTATGGCCGCTACTACTAGGAAGATATGCACAAGAGACGAGGAAAATGTTATCTCAGCAAAGATAAGCTTGGTTCCATTTCTGATCTTAAGAACTGGAGTCGAGCCATTAAGTTACTGCTTTTGCAATTTTTCCTCCCTCCTGTCCTAATTGTCCTTCTCAGCACTACTACAACAACAGAAAGCACAATCTGCTGTTTTGTGATTGGCCAGAGACCTGCATCACATCACGTCAACAAAGAATTCCCCGGGGTTTCCCACAGCCATGCGCAGGGACTGGCGAGATGCAGTGAGCTCGGGTGGTACAGAGGCCAGCTCTCGGCCAGGTGGGGCGCCGGGGGCAGCTGTGGGCAGGTGTGGGGGTTGAGGGGGCAGGCCAGGGGGGCCGTAGACGAGGCCAGGGCCGTAGGCAATTGAGTGGGAGTGGGCACTGCGGTGGCTGATGGAGCTGCGGATGCTTCGCTCACTGGGGGGAGCCATCGAGCGCTCACTTGGGGCCCGCTGGCTCCTGATCTCGGATTCGCTGCCACTGCCGCCAGATTTACGACCCTCATTCTTACTGCAGTTAGAGCCACTGCTTCCTGTAGATGGACAGAGAGAAAGACAAGTTGGTAATTTATCCTCGCACATAATTGGGTTTATATTATCTATGGTGTTGTTTACTGACACATTACATTTGCTTGTACCATTTATGTAATCTGAGTGATCTAATTATCTGTTCACTCCCATTTGAGTGCCAGTGTAATGACGCAAGACATACAGACCCAGTTTGTGGGAGACAGAGCAGTATGAGTAATAAAGACACGGTCCCTGTTCACAGCCTTTGACAGGCCATAAGGCTTAGCGATTACCAAAGAGAATTAAAGGATTTTGATTTTATTATCTCACATACAACTTCAGTGCATGACTCAAGTCCTTAAGAGCATAAGCTTAAAACCAGAAAAAAGTAGTTCTGATCAACAGCATATGACAACAAAAAATCATTTAAAGTTTTTTCACCCACTAAAATTACATTCAGCTGTTTTTGAGTCTATGTGGAATATACTGTTGATGTAGCTCTAGGTTGAACTCACCGCTGTGCTGGCTTCCTGCACTGCCGGCGCCCGCTCCACCGAGGTAGGGCTGGGGCATGTCATGAGAGGACTGGGGGTTGTAGGGGTGTGGGATGGGGAACTGGTAGGGCAGGGCCATGGGCCAGGGAGCTGCCCCAGGATGGGGCAAAGGGGGGAGAGTGTCCTGATCTGAAGCACCACCACTGGAACCATCATGGTCGTGGAGGGAGAGATGGGTCATGTCTGAGAGGGTAGAGGGAGAAAAATAAGTAAAATAGGTCTAGAAAACTTCAGATGTGAAATATTTGTCCTGCTTTACTCCATCAACAGTCATCAGTATGGGAGTTGCAGGTAACACACAAATACATCTGAACCAACTAAAGATGAAATGACAAACTTGCACCGCTGATACTACACACATATCTCAGCTATTTAAAGACGCGAACGCCTACTTACTGCCACAGAGGTCTCCAAAGATGTAGTAGCACTGTTCAGAGAAGGTGATCTTGTTGACGGTATGCCGGATATAGCCAGCTTTCAACAGGTTGCTGGCGTACTTGCGGGCCTCGCGGCGATCTGAGAAGCCTTCCACATGATGGAACAACCAATCCACCACGTCAGAACCTGAGGAGAGAAAGATGCACCCAAATATCAAAGAAAGTTCAATCATGTAATCTGGGATCTTACAGTTTTGCTAATCACAATCCAGGACCTTTCTATGATTTTTCCATGACATGGTGTAATTTCCACGAAGATGAACTGAATTCTTCTACGCTCAGATTTGACATTTTTTGTTGCATAGTCAAATTCAATGGTTTTATTTGAGCTAAGAGCAGCTATCACCAAGATTTAAAGGAAATTTAGTTAAAGAGTCCTTCCAAAGGTACCACAGTCAGCTGCCACCCTTGAAAAAAAATAAGTGTGAAAATAAACAGAAACGTTTGTACAAAACCCAATTTTCAAGACAAACTGCATTCACAGATTGTTGCATTATACAAAAAATAAAAAAGAGATGTCTTCTATGAACAGTAATTTGTAGGCACTTCACGAATATAACTTCTATCAGCCAGTTACACTATGAGTCAAGGACACCAACTAGGCAGGCATTAAGGTTTCCCAAGTGATTTTGGTCATAATGGGATTCTTTCAAATGTATTTGTCCTGGCATGATTTGATTTCACACTGAAAAGACAAATGTCACCATGACAACAAGACAGCAAGGGAGGAGTACGCATACTGAAGACGAAAACATGATAATGAAAGCTGGATCATGAGTAATGTTGTGGTAGATGACAGAAAGCGTACCAATAAATGCATTAGCAATGGTGATCTTGAGCCACATCCTGTCCCGCACCTCCAGGCCTGACTCTGGGGAGGCCATGGCCTTAGCAACCGTTGCCATGTCACTGTGGATGGAGAGGTGGAAATCATCGAACCCTGGAGGAGTTGGGAGCAGACATCAACAAGTTACCACAAGAGCCAAGAGACATCTTACTGTCCAGAGTTGCAGTGTTCACATCTGGTCAGTCAAACATAAATGTCTTGATCTTGTATTTGACCAAATAAGCCTAAGACATTTCTGCACAACACCATGGAATTTTTCTTAAGCCCAAGGAATTAATCTCACACAGCCATGTAAAAAAAATTCAAAATTGACATGAAAGTAGGAATCTGATTTTTGATAACAGGACAGCTGAATGCAATTATCATGACAACACTGAAAGATTTGATCTTGATTTATGGAATCTCAAATGATATTTAACTTCCTTTGGCCTGGGCTATATTTCAAACCCTGATCTTGATTGTGACTCAGACTGGACTCCTGGTCTGTGTTTGTCCTGGACTCAAACAGAGCTGGTCCTGACAACAGCTCTGATTACATTAAGAGATGTGACTGGGTGAAATTTTCAGTCTGCCAGAATGGGAAATTATATATAAAAAACTGAACCAAATCCATTTGGCTGATACAAGTGTGTCAAGAAAGAAGGGACTCTTCTACATAAAGAAAGAAAAAAAACCCTGTCCTTCCAAAAGATTACAGGGAAGATGAGAGCGGAGAGTTATGGCTAGGGTTTTGACGAGAGAATTATTGAGCAGATGGAGACTGTGAGGCTAAACACAGTTATGGCTGGAACAGGGATTGGAATGCAGTGAAAGGGCAGGGCCACTCTTCACAGAGAGATTTACTAACCCATCACAGGAAGATACTGATATCTGGGCTGTAGCTGCATGACTGTGTCTCTGCACCTTTTTTAGGGTGAGATTTATTTTTAATTATGATTTTTTTTAATGAGTGGGAGTTGTCAGTTTTTAAATATATGCAAATCCCTGTACTATAACATCCCCAGACCACTATAAAGTATGTCTTATCTTTGTTGTGTGACTGTTTCAACTTGATTTGTAGAGCACGTTTGATAAACAGGTGGCCACAGAGTGCTACAGAAAATGAAGGGCATTAGACAGATAAAAAAGTAGGACAATAAAAAGACAGAGCAAGTACAATGTGAACTCAAAGGAATGAGGCCAGAGCCTGCGT
This sequence comes from Myripristis jacobus, assembly GCA_900302555.1. Classification (NCBI taxonomy): domain Eukaryota; kingdom Metazoa; phylum Chordata; class Actinopteri; order Holocentriformes; family Holocentridae; genus Myripristis; species Myripristis jacobus. The sequence goes on along the minus strand of OMLB01026974.1, from coordinate 49,608 downwards.
GTGTGAGTTGATGCTGGAGTGCTGGGTAATACTGGGGAATTCTACATGAAACACAAGTCAATGACTTACTTACTATGACTCAGAATGAAGGTAGGCTGCAGACTGTGTTGAATAAACGTGTCTTGACTTTGGACTTGAACGAGACACAGAGATTGTGCAAAAATACATCCCGCCCACCTGAGAGGGGAAAGCACTACATTGCACTCCGCTGACTTCTGCGTTATGTGATTGTCTCTCCTGGTGATTTGGGGTTTTTAACAAGCAAGGACAAATGCCAAAAAGCTGATGTGTGGTGGGAAACACTCAAAACAAGGTCAGGATTCCAGAATAAAGTTTTTATAAGACTCCAAACAGAACAACCAAGTCTATAGGAAGAGACAAAGTGGATGCAGAAAGGCATGAAAATGTGGGACCCTCCCACTCAGTATGTTCATGTGTGCAGCAAGCATTGTGTCACTTGTAAATCACATATCCAACTGTCAGTTTTAGCTAAGATAACATTAACTATATTGTTTTAAGCAAATCATTTTAGAGCACAGGTTTTCAAAGTGGAAGGCTCCTATCAGTTGGTGAAAAAGACGGTCATGAAGGATTTAGAATAAACTGTTTTTTTGTTGTTGTTTTTTTTAAATTAGTTATTACAAAGAGACTGTGTTGCAGAGTAGCCTGAATATCTGCCATTTGGTTAAAGAGAGATAAAAGAGAGGGGTTATGGGGAATTTTACTATTTTTAGTACTTCCCTAGAGTCAGACAAACTAGTAGATGCATTTAGAGTCATGAGGTTGTGTCAAACAGCAATATTAAGCTCAGTGAGAATGACATTAAGTATCAGACAGAGGCCACGTTAACTTTGTCCAAGGAGAGGCCCACAGGCTCAGACTATGAAAACCCCTCGTTTAGAGTATAAAACTTACGTCGTAATGGAATCTGGATAAATCTATATTTGCAAGTTAACTTCTTTACACACTGCCTAACATTAGCTTGTGACGCCCCAAGTCATTAGCTAATGAACATAATCAACAGCACAGTAACTATATGTGGCTCTAATATGGTCATTAACATTTTTTCCTTTCCTGCTGCTTGTGTAACTGTAACCCTGGGGAACACTGGCCAAAAAAAAAAAAAAAGGAATTTAAATAGACTCCATCTTTTCAGTGCAGGTCTCCTTTCTTTCACTCAGTGTAAGACCAATAGTATTGAGCTTTCCTAAATACTCCTTCCTCTCTAGTGGATATAGGGAGATAAAATAATCCTTAGACATGCTGAAACTAGCAAACTACAGGTGTTTGGTAGCTGTTTTACATTTGATTGAACTGAATAGCACAAACTGTTTTCCCCTCCATTGTGCATGGCTTTTCGGAGATGGCATGTTGTACACTGTCTCTACATAAAAAGCTCGCGACAGGGGTCATGTGACTCACGTTCAGTTTCAGGGATAGAGCTGCTGATGGAGGAGCTAGTGGAGGTGACGGTGCTCATTGAGGGGCTCATGCCATATGCAGGATACACCCCCGTCATGGCCGCTGTGTGAGACACCCATGCAGCAGGGTCGATGGGCCGGATTGGCTCACCTGTTGGATGCAGTTAATGTAGTTTGAAATTTTATCACAAAATCAAAAACCAGAAACAAAAATATACTAAAGACAATGAAATACTCACTCCTTGGAAGAGCGAAGCAGCTACGAGGGTTTGGGTCCCAGCATTTGGCTACAGTCAGGGTAATGGGGCTGGTAATAAACACAGAGACAATGTTTACACACAGACAGTTAACACTGACCTAAAAAACACACTGAACAGTTCCCAGTTTCACCTTTACTAGGCTTCTGGTAAGCTGCTTGATTTGCACCTGTGTTTTATGGCAGGACTTTTACACGTATTCCTGTTACAGAAGTTGTGAATGTATCCCTTTGCATGAATGCATGGCCACTCAAGCAGCCAAGGTACAGCTTTGTTTATGTTGTATGTGCCACTCACCCTGGCTTGTGTACAATGTCCCTCAGTACTCGAACTGCATCATCATTACTCATGTTCTCAAAGTTGATGTCGTTCACCTGCAGGGAAAGAAAAAAAATATTATGGCCTCACAGACTCAAACGACACACTTAATGAACAATATATCATTATCAGCATTCATATCACCACAATATAAGATGGAGTTAATATTAAACTGTATCCTATATGGAATAAATTAAATCCAGATTTTGACAGACAAACTCATTATACAAGTTTGCTTTGCTTTTTTGGTGATAAATAATGTTGACATTTTCACAACAGAAAAATACAGTATATGTTAAATTCATGTTTAGATGTTATGAGTTTTAGTATCAAATCCCAGGCACTTTCACATCAATACATCCAACTATGCAAATAATTGCTGGAAGTGTTTCAAAATGGCTTGCCAAGCTGAACCTAGGGACTGGCCCTTGATGAAAAGTATTAAATGTGAAATAAGCACTAGGGTCAATGCTAACATGAGAAAACAGGATTGGAATCAAGATACAAAAACCAAGTCAAACGCTTAAAATGTATAATCCTTAAATGTGTGACAATATATTGCCACACACCCAATGATTTCAATTCAGAAGAAGATCTTAAGCTTTCCAAAACAATTTCAGTAGGGTTATACAATGCTATCTGAGAACAAGAACCTTTGATTACTCTTACATTAATGCGTCATTCCACCTCACTGCAGGTGCTGGCACCAAACACAAATAAAGCATGCACCTAACAGCTTTCCTGGTCTAAGTCCCAAGGTATGCAATACCACACATTTTTATTCTACCCTCTCTCTCTCACACACACACACACACACCTGCAGTAACATGTCTCCAGGCTCTATGCGTCCGTCTGCGGCCACAGCTCCTCCCTTCATGATGGAGCCAATGTAGATTCCTCCATCTCCTCTCTCATTACTCTGGCCCACAATACTGATACCCAGGAAGTTGTACTTCTCTGTAGAGTAGGAGGAATATGGAAGGGGAAGAGAATGAGCTAGAGATGAGCAGGTTACTAGTCAATATAGAGGGAACAGAGACAGAAACTAGGTTTGCCACATGCATCTAAATGCAGCAAATCTCTTGTTTACTTTGTTGTGAAAGGTCTTTAGGTTAAACAACAGTAAGTGCAACCAGTGAGCAACTGCATATGCAATTAATTGGAACCTGTCCATATTCAGAACAAGAGCCAGCAGGTACTGTATATCCCAACAAATCTAAGTGATTCAGAGAAGTTTCCAAATGGCCAACCCACTTACCCATGTTGAGAGTAACAGTGATGATGTTCAGAGACATTGTGGAGTCTGTGATGCTGCTGAATGATGAGGACTAAAAGACACAATAGGAAATCAAAGACAGATGCAGGAAAAAAAACTGAGGATCAGAGAATTCAAAATTCACTTTCAGTTCAAAAAAACACTCTTATTTATATAACATAAAGAGTGACATTTTGGTCCAAAGGCATCATCACCAGGTAAGAAACCAATAAATATACTGCAAAATATAAAATATCATTTGCTGATAAACACATCTGGTTATGTGTGCACTGTCTCACCCTGTCCATGTTGGAGGTCTTCGGTTTCCGCCGGCGACGACGGTGTCGTCTCATTAGACGAGAAGAGCTCTGCTCAGTAGAGCTGCTAAACCTGAGAGCAAGCAGAAAGATAAATCTGATCTACGGTACTTGGTAATTATGTGTGTTCATGAATTAATGGCCAAGCAATCAGGACAAAGACTTTAACATGGGAGTGATAGCGATGTCATTATTTTTTTGATCAATGATCTTATACAGCAAAATTTCCTTACTGACAAAACAAGAATAAAGCCAGCAACACTTAAATATATTGTAATTCACATATAAATACTTGGATGGGATACTGACTATGTTATTCCACAAATTAACATATCTGAACATAAAATCATTCTTACTATTACTAACTTTATGTGGAGCATTTAGCCACTGTTTCCATGCTGAAACCAAGTAAGGCTTGCCAGGTCAAGCTTTAACTGTTTATAAGAGACCATCCAAAGCACTTTGAGTTTATTTGAAGCTATGACCCAACTGAGGGAGCATCAGTTAGCAACTTGGCACCAAGATGAGGAAAAATTGTTCAGGCAGAAGATTTTCTCCTGAGTTGGAAACAAAGATATTGATAACGTTTTTATCTAGACCTATTAGGGCTCTGACACAGAAAAAAGAAGAATTCCTAAGGAGTGAGAACAGCAGCGCCTCTAAAAGTAGGGTGCAGATACTCCTTAAGCTCCTTGTGGGGAGCCCAGGGGGTGGCCACAAAAACCACCAGACATACCATTCTCTGCCAAAACCCTTCAACTGTAATTCCAGAGGTAGACCTCCAGACAAATGTCTTTTCATATTGGGGTTGCAATTCTTTGGACAGCTACACAGTGCGCCTGACCTGCTGGTGGCGTCGTCGTCCTCTGAATCAAAGCAGGAAGTGGACTCCAGCTCGCTGCTCATGAAGGAGGAGCAGCTGTCATACTCGGCACCACCGCGGCCCATGGCTCGTGACGAGTACCCATTCTGCCGCCCACCTGTGTGTGTGTGTGGGGGCGGGGAGACACATGAAAGCGTTAGGAATTGTGAAAAAAAATAAAGGAATAAACCTCTATTAAATGTGAAATGCGATATGTCCAAAAAACACTGAAGTTTTGACATGACATTGTACACCCAAAAAATGGAGGCATACAGACAGTGAAGGCTGCTTATCAGCTCTTATTTGATATAATGTTGAGCAGACCAAAACATCTGTGTTTACAGCACTTGAGAAAAATTGTTTTCTTCAAATGATGTGTTGTCCTATCAGGATATAATTACTGACAGGTTATAAATGTAAAATTATTATGACTATTTTGATTATGATTATTATTTCACTATGAGTCTACCAACCTGAGCAGCAGAATTCACACAAACCTCACAGCCCTCCCCAAACTCTAGAGCATCCATGAAATACATGCCATTGCCATAGTTGCACAGTGGGACTGTAGAGCATCTGCACTTGTTATTTTGACTATGTGACAGGTCAGCTTTCCAATGTAACACAGACTTTGCTGTGACACAACCCAGTGCCAATCACCCTCAACACAAACCAAACTTCTTTACAGGTTCTCTGGAAAATTATCAGATTCTTATCCACCAGATAAATAAAATAAGCCAGCCGTGTAAATGGTGTGTGGTGAAACTGATAGACAGTGTTAACACTAAGAGAGAATACAATATGGAACTATGGAGTGAACAGCTTTCTGACCGTGGTCGTTGTTGTGTTTCCGTCGTGGCCTCTCCCTCTCTCTCCTCTGCGACACAATGGAGCCCGTCTCTGTGTCATTGTCCAGAGTGTCCCGGCCACTTGCTGCTTTCCCACTGCAGAGAGAGAGAGAGGATGCAGAGGGATAGCGGGGAGACAAAGGCATTGTTGAAGAGAGAGAAAAGTCTGTCTCCACTGCTGCTATCATACTGCATCATTATCAGAGTACTCAAGTTCATTGAAGAACCAGCAAAACAAATGTCTCTGTGTTGTATGCTTTTTGTCACGATCATGTCACAAATTTTGTCGGATCAGAGAAACGGGTAGATGCTAGGGTTAGGGATGTCCATAACTCGCAACGTGAAATTATATATTTTGCTGTATTTATTCAGTATTGGTTGACTCGCTCCAATCTGATGAGTATTTACAAATTCTATATACTTTGCTCTATATGCACAACTAATAATATTGCATTTACAAATATGAAAACTAGAACTAACTTTCAATTATTCTCAGCAAAAAATAGTCAACATTCTTGCTTAAAGACTGAATTTATCACAGTATCACGCATTGGATGTCATACTTTATTCATTCAACTTGTTGTGCTCTGTGTTATTACTGTTATTAGGCCACACAGAAAGCCTTATTCAAGACACATGACAACAAGTTGACAACATGACAACAACACAAGGTGCACATCATGGCAACAATATCATACTAACTGATCTCTCTCGCTGTCACACACAATCCACACAGGACCTCCCTTGCAAACACACCCACAACCACCATCACATAAATATACAGCCTTCTACCAGTGTACTGACTGGTAGGAAGGGGGTCTGGAGTCTCCGATGCCCCCGGTCCTCTCCAGAGGCGGCGGCGGTTCTAAACTGTCGGCCACTGAGCCTCCATCTGAGTGGGCCCCGTCTCCAGAGACCAGCTGTGAACAGGCAGAAACACAGGTCAGACAGATGAGACAAAGGCAGAAAGAATAAACAGATGGAAAGACAAGAATGCACAGACTATTTACCACGGAACAAGTGGGCACCAGACGGACAGGTCAGAGCACTCGCGTGTTTACACGAGACCGGATTCCAGAGCAAGACTGGACTTTTTGGATTTGCATTTCACAGCCTTAAAATGTTTTATTAAATCTCCCACGTTAGAGATATTCAGTTGAAAAGGAGATGTGCCATATGAATGGTAAAAGCATAAAACAAAGAATGCAATGAGCCAATTCTGATCCTGCAGAGTCACTGTATTGTTCGGAAAAGTTAGATGACCATGCAAGTGACTGAAAATAAACAAGCAACCGATCTGAGAAATGGGTGGCATATTCCACCAAAAAATGATGGCATACCTACAGTACACTGCAATTTAAAAAGGCAAATCTACAATATTTGATCAGGCCTTAGGGTGCAGGTAGCTTACAGCACAGATCACAAACTGAATTACATGTACAGCCAGAGTGATTAGCTTAAATTGCATCAAGAGTGAACACAACAAAAGAGTAATGATGAAAAAGTGCTGCTAATTTTGTTAACCGTTTTTTTTTTTCAGTTTGCTACATGCTGTGTTTGGAGCACTGAGCCGAGGTTAGCAGAATCAGATTTGGTTTTTCAATAAAATGATTCAACAATTTGTTTTATTTCTATTTTGAATTCATAAAAACAGAAAATGCTTTGGCACATGGTTCAATGCTAATAAGCCAGGTTAATAATAGTCAAAGCAATGAGAATCAGTCATAAGAAAATGAAAGAGTCATACAAACATATTGTTGAGTAATTAAAATTTAGAGAATGAATCAGGACTGCACAGAGATTTTAAATGTCTTCTCTTTTAAATTGCAGGCACACAATGTCATCCTAGGGTGCAGTTTTATTGGAGTAATGAGACAAAATAATGAGACAGCACTTTCACTCCATTTCTAATTTCCAACTGGAATTCTACACTCTACTGTAATGTAATCCCCATGCATTTTATGAGATTCTACCCTGTTTTATTGTGGTATTGCAATGCACAGTGACTGTTGTTAAAAAATGCTTGACTCAAGAAACTCAGTTGACTGCAGCGGTCTGTGATAAATGATTCAACTTTCAGGAGGCAGAAAGTTGACTGTGTTTGTGCTATTTTTTGTTTGCTTGTTTGCAGTGTGGGGAGTTTACTTTGGAGTTTACAGAAAGGAGAAGGTGTGTGATCTGTACTGCATGCCAGTTTAGGTGCACTAAGATAGGGGGCAAATAATTTTTTGATGAATAAAATCAGTTTACACCAGCTGATAATATACAGCAGGCCAGACTGAGGCTGCAGGCCTTGAGTATTGTGATGATGTGATGTGATGATAGTGAACCAGGCCTTGGGCCCCAGAGGACAATCAGTCAGGTCACTGAAACAACAGATGGACACAGGAGACTAACAAACGGACAGACTCTAATAGAAATAACATTTCTATTGTACATGGAACATTTCAATACCCTCCAACAGAATAACAAACAGACTCACAGGCGTTTGTGTGCTCACACAATTACATAGAGAAAGAGGAATGGTCTTTGAAACAGAGCCAACCAGACCTCCAGACAAACCAATAAAAATGACCACAACCCAGGCACAAAGCAGGACAAGCACACTGGATTACGCACTCAAAAACCTACCAATATCATTGCAAAGATAAGTCTCAAACTCAACAGAAAAAAAAACATAAATCTAAACACATCGCACTCAATCAGCCCAATATATCAGCCTTTCACATCGACACACAAAACACTCTTTCTCTCTTTCTCTGCACTTTTCCCCCCCACCCTGTGTGATTCAATCTTCTTGTTAGGTGGCGTGCAGTGAGGCTCTTTGTTAAGGAGTATTTTCCCCCGTCCTGTGATTTCACTTGCTCTTAATCCAATCTCAATGAAGACGAGAGAGGAAGGGCAGCTATGCACCAGCACCAGATGTCTCCCATGTTGTGGAGACAGGAGAATTATTGCTCTGTGCCTGTGAGTAAGTCGGTGCATGCGTGTACACGTGTTTGCTGTATGCGGTGTGTGACAACACATCATATAATTCATTTATAAATCTAAAGTCGCCTATTACCACAAAAGACCTAAAAGTGCACATAAAAAACAAGAGTCGTGTGTGTGTCTGTGTGTGTGCGCGCTATTGCTAGGATCATTATACAATAATGATGTTATCACGCAGATGCATAAGGCCTCTCCCTAGAGACAGAGTATGGTTGTGGTCACTGGCCAACAGATGGAAATCATTGCTACACATGCACACGCACAAATATATACACATCAATTTAGCTAAACAAACACAGCAACTAAACACCAGCCAAAATTAGCACAGATTCAAACCAACATGCACACAAACAAGAAACACAAAAAAACAAAATCACTCCAGGATGTATTTTGAACCTACCCATGATACCACACGTCCATTAAAACAGGGCAGCTTAGCGTTGTCGTCCGAAATTTCCTCCTTTACCACCCTGTAAGAAATACACAGCTCTTATTCGATGTATGTTTACTACCTCGTGCATACAAAAGCATGCGAGTACAATGACACCTACATTTACAGGCAAGAAAGATGGGCGCATTATGACCATCAGACAAATAGGAATTGACAACTAAGACAAAATTTAATGAAGATATCATAGTGCACTACAAAAGGAGTGCAGTGAGAAAAAACACTATTGGTTGCAAAGTAGCTACGACCTCAAAATATTGCCTGTGGAACATGGCAGCACTGCTCAATAATTTATACTTCATGAAAGCAAGTTAACCTTGTTAGGCATATGGCTTGTGTCCAAAACTGAACTTATCTTATAAGCCTTTCCCACAAAGACACAGCTGCCCCCTGATGCTCTCTAGCACTCATCAGCCTCAGTTGATGGATGGCTGATATAAAACACCATACATATAGCTAAACACAACATATTTTCTAAGATATAGGTCTGTGCTGCCTGTGACCCTTTGTCTCACCTCCACCAGGCTCAATGTGTCTCACCTTGCACACTTACGGAAAACAAACAACACATAAAATGCACCTTTTAACTCTATTACCCGGCATTCCAGTCCAACCAAGTGGAAATTAGGGAGCTGTGGAATTTGGCTTGTTTAACATGTGAGATCTTTCAGTGTCTTTTACTAAAAATAGTTAGAAACAAGATCTTGAAAATAGTCAGACTCAATTACACTGTCCAACCCAAACTCAATGCCAGGGTAGGAATTCCACATCAGCACTTGTCAGAAGACAAACTGCCTACCGGCCAGACGTTGAAAATCAGTCAAAACGATAACTCTGAAAGCAGTTAGTTCAGAAACTATGTACATTTCCTAGTGTCTATTCATCCAAGGACGCCGTCCACCCCCAGCTCCAAATTTGGCAAGAGGGATTATGACTGTTTTCTGGGCCAAATGTTCAAACAGTGGTGTAGCTCAAAGTTGTGGATTTGCAGCAACCCCCTTGTAAAATTCCCAACCTACAATTGATTTCTTTCATGGTCAACACTAAATGATATTAGATAGTGCATCCCCACTGCAGGAGAAAATCAGGCATGCATTTACCAAGTGCCTCTGACTGCTAGTGCTGACACGATTAGCCTTGCCTCTCAGAGAAGAAGAAACAGAGATGAGCAAGTCCTTCTATGAGAGTCTGCATTCACATGGCCCTGATCTCTATTCCTGTCTGACAGGTTACTTTTTCTACTACCAACACGGGCTCAGGGAGGCCAGCTGAGGGTTTCAGTGGTTTATTTACAGAATAGTCCTTCATAATATGAATGTCTTTGGACCTTTTCAAAACATGTCTGTCCTACTTGCGAAGGTCTGAAAAGTTGTTGCCCCACCCTTGTTTGACTACAGCCAAAAACAACCAAGGAAACTTGGATGAACAGCTCAAAATGCAACCTTGATCCCTTCTTCTATTCCCTTTTTTCAATGTGGCTTACGGAGGGCACGGTTAGGCGGAACATAAAAAGTCTTCCAGTCGTTCCAGCCATGTTTTAACACAAAAGGACATGCTCATAAAGCTGCCAGGGTGATGAACAGGGCATTCCAGTGTCCAGCTCTGCATTCCTCCGGGCTAATAGACAACAACAGCAGGGGCCTGCTAGACTGACTGGCCGTTTCCATTCTGACATTAGCCCGTTAGCATAAGCTTCCCATACGTTGGCTAGCAACTGACAGTGCTGATATTATTCTTGATGCTGTCAACTCTTCCTGTCATTCCTTTATCTCAGAAAGCTCAAACAGTCCTTTTGTGTTTTTTACTAGCGTTTATGACACGATCAAACGGCAAACTTTGTCAGGCAAAGTCAAGACACTGGGCGCACAGGCTAACCACACAAGCAATGTAAACAAATGGCCCAACTGGGGTCGGGACGCTAACTAGACTGACTCGCTGTTGCTAACACTAAAGCCCAACGCTAGCAGCTAACAAAGGAACTGCAATGCAAGCAGCTAGGTTAATGTTGCACAGCTAGGTGATGTTAAGTTAAAACAGACGACAGCCCGGTTAGGTAAGGTTAACAACTAATCTGTCCAAGTTTAGGCAAACCAATGAGTGGCGCACTAATTCGTCCGCTAGACAAAATAAACCCTTTACCCGAAGTCATCATCCATAGATTTGAAGAAGAACTTGTAGTTGGGTTTCTTCAGGACATTTTTGAAGTCCGCAAGAGTGACCCTGTCCGCAGGCACAGACAGTTTCACCAGATAGGGTGTTTCCTGGTCGTCGAGGTGGTAAATAATTTTGGTCTCCCCCATGTCGGACTGCGGCTGGGGTGAGGCAGGCAGGGTGCATCAAGCCGCGGGCCTGGCAGGCTCCCTCTCGGGCCCCGACTCCCCGTGGCGCTGCGGGCGGCTGGGCCGTGGTCCTCCCGGCTCTCCCTGGCTGACGGACTCGCTACGTAGCCCTAGTCTTCAACCTTTTCTACGCCAGTTCGCAACGCCTGCTTTTCAATTCAAAAGCACCTTGCTCCCCCACAAAGGATCCCAACACCGCCCGAAGACAAACCCGCGTTAGATTCGGTGCCTTAAACGTCCAATGTGCTACCAAATGCTGCGAAATGACAGTGAAATAGTCCGAAAATACAAGAAAGATAAACAATCTCTGATGGCTAGGTTCTCTCGCTAGCTGCCAGACTCGGTAGCCGACTTTGTTGCACACGAAGCTCCGCCGTCACACATTCTTCCAAGCCCGTCTCGCAGGGGCGCCCCCCAGCGGAGAGGAGGAGAGCTACAGATAATAGCTGCCACAGTATCGCTGCAGTCAGGGTGAGGCCAATAGTAAAATGAGCAACTGTCTCTTCCCTAAAAAACAATTAGAAGTTATTTAATTTTGCAATATTTTATTTTCCCAAAGGCAATGCGACGCAATCTTAAAATATCTGCAAAGAAATAAACAAAGCCATAAAATCCATTCACATCCCACATTATCCCACAGAATGGGCCCCAGGGCAACTACTTTATATGGGAAAAAGCAAGCACAGACAGCTGCATTCACTGCCTTTAGTTGTTTTTTTTTTAACCATAGACAAATGTGTAGTGCAACGGGGTAGGCCAGACTACAGTATCTGACTGAGGTGAACTCAAGATGTGCATGGAAGCAGCTGTTGATCTCATTATGGAAATGTTACATGCTCAACAGCTGAGATTTTTTGTGTGATACAGTTTGCTTCTCTTGAAACATGATACAGCCTATTATGGTGAAGATGTGAAGCAAGCGATTAAGTGTCAGGAGTAGGCTCAAGGAAAAATAGAGGATTATTTGTTCATCGATATTTACTGAGGAGGTTTCCTGCAGAAAAAGAGAGACGGATCATAGCAAATATGTAAATGAAGGCTGTGTCAACATCTGTATTATCAACATAGCATGTCCCACCTGCCATATTCTGTCTGCCTCATGTTTATTTGTTCTCCATTTATGAATTTTACACACTGAATACCCAAACTGTTAGGTATACTTAATCCTTTGAAGCACAGTTATGAGGTGAATCCAGGTAAAGACCTTGATTAAATCCAATAGGTAGTGATGTCAACACAATTAGTCTATGGGCCACATACTGTAGCACAATAGGGCCCCAGAAGTACCTTTGTCATTAGTTTCATAATTTTTGTACCAGTCATTCCATGAAAGTGGTACATAAGTGTTTTTCAATGATCGGATAGAAGTCCATAGTATAGCAATATTTAAATAGGTCTTGGGGCAAAGGGTTTGGACCTTTTCACTTCATAAGAGAGCATTACTTTATGTTACACAGTAGTCTTTTGCTCTTAAATTGTATTGCTATGATTTGTGGACTGTGGAGGGGATCCTGACCTTCTTTCAGTTTTCACCCTTTAAAAATGAACAGAGAAGCACTAAACCCACACTTAACAATGCTATAATATTTGTTATTGGTTATATTTTGGCATATTTGAAGAATAAGTCGTCATCCTCCAATCATGTTGGATGAAAGCTTGGGCTTCTCTGGAGTTTTGTCTCCATCTAGCTTGCAAAGCAGCATAAGACAATGACAGTTCTCCATCAGATAAGGGATACTGTAGCACCATTACAACACTTATTAGATGTAAGAAAATGAGCTATTATTTTTAGTTTGAATAAAAAAAATCTAGTGTCCTGAAGGAATATTTTCCATTTTTATAATTAACATAACACACTGTACTTCATAGTTGCTTCACCACAAACCTTTGAGTCTAACAAAAAGAATATATACTATTATAGTTCCTCAAAGTCAAAAGATATGACCCACCTCAAGTCATTTGGATTTGTGTGTATGCGCTTTTGAAAAAATGTAGAATTTTTCTTGCTTTGTTGTGGCTCACTGACTACAAAGCAGTGCTGGGGCCAAGAAGGCCTTCCTCAGGGCCTCCTGAAAAGTGATGTGATCATTGGCCTCAACACAAACCTCCACCTCAGGAAGAATATCTGGCGAGACTTTAGAAAATAGGGCAGATTAAAATCCAATCTGTTTTTCTTGCTTGAAAACCAGATAGGAGATTGGAAAGCCTCTTAGCTTTGCATGTCAAAGATCGCTGGGTTAAGTACTCTGTGGAAAAATGGTTTTCTAGTCATAGGGAAAGGGAGATACAAAGCACACAAAAATAGGTTAAAAACCATTATTCTGTTGGGGCACTCATTAAGAAAAGATGGAAAGTGGCTTTCATCAAAGTCTGGAACCTGCCAGCTTTTTTAAAATCTGAAACATCCCGGAAGTAAATCAAGATATAGTGCAGAGAGGGTGCACTTGTCACAGAGCAGCCATAACAAGTAGGCTACAGTTCACCACGACACAGTGACTACTTGCTCTGGGGTCCTGGAGTCACTGGGAAGCTGGAGATGCTTCTCCTTAGGAGCATTAAGGTCTTTTGTAGTTGTTTGGACCATCTTGAGAGCCACTTTATCAATACAATCAGTGTCCTTTAGAGTTTAGAAAACTTGCCAAATGATCTGGCAGGTTGATCATATTGTTACATCTGGGCAAACCAGTGTTGTCTACTGTCTCAGCGGATGGCCTCCTTCTTTGGCTATGCTTTTGGGATGCAGCTCACCAGACCATTTTGGTAAGGCTGATGGACAGATTAATGCCATTAATACTGGCACTGAAAATTACATAATTGCTAGTGATGAATAATGAATAATACTGATTGAAAAGAAGCTAAAACAAATCGACAAAACAGACAAAAAAACAGTTTTTTTCGTTTTTTTCCCCCTCTTTGTGCAGCCGTATTGGATCAGGGCAAGCTGTATCTTCCCAAATAAAACCAGATCACGCCTCAAACAGGGTGAAAATCAAGGTCACGGTGTCCTTGGTAACTGCCTGGGCTGCATGGGGTTGGTGTGGGGATGCCTCCAGACCACAGAGAGCTAACAAGAATGGAAGGCCAACATTCTTCAAAAGACTAGGTCAAACCCACGGATATGGTTAGACCATGTACAGTCAATGTGCGAAAATGTGGGCAATTTAATACAAGGATAGTCAGTGGTATGCTATGACAGCACAATTCTTTTTTTTTCTTTTTTTGCATTGAAAAGTTAAAATCTCAGACATTCCAGCAATAATTGAACATTGCATGTCAGCTACACTCCAAGCTTTTCACTGTATATCTCACTTTACTCCTGTTAACCCAAATCATAAGATGACCAAAATAAGACCCTTAAACCTGTATTATATTTTAGAGTACAATATTTTTTCATATATATCTTTTTAAATATAATTTTGTTGGTAGATTTACATTACACTTATCACTAACAGCATACAGAAACACAAGTGATAGTGAGGACATGGGTAGTTGAAATAATGGCTTTATGGCGTAGCCAAAATTGTCTAGACATTTACATCAAATTATGTGTACAAATGTGTCTTCCCAAAATACACCTGCAGTTTAGTCAAAACAGTGGTGCTGTTTATATAAGAGAGGTAGATAATGCCTGTGATTTATTCTCTGACAACCAGGACATAATTTAGACATTCAAGAAAAATGTGATTCTGCTACTGAATGTATCATATTCAAAATCCCCCCTGGTAAAACATTAATTTCCTGTGAAAAGACTAGACATCAGGACAGTGTCAGAAGACTACCTGAAGCATAATTTTTGTATCATGCACTCACCATGTAAGAGCTGTGGTTCAGACAAAAATAGCATACCCAGCTGTTGTTACCAGTGGGCAAAGTGCTTGACACAGGGCAAACGAAAGTTACATTTCCTGGTTTATGGTTAATATTAGGGTTATTGTATTTTTTGTTTTTTTTTTTAATTTCCCCTCACATTTAATTCAGCATATTTTTTGTTATAGTTTCCATCTCAGTGTTCCTGTTCTCATTTGTGTTGTTTTACAATGATTTTTTTTTTTTTAAATGTGTGATACTGTGTTTGAGTGAGGTTTTTAATCATCCCACTGATTTTGTTAACTTACCAACAGATTCTTTTTGTCAACATTTAGTTGATCAATTTTAGTTGCTCTGCTTCTAAAAAATACTTGTAAAACTGCCAGCGTACAAAACTTTAAAATTTTGATACACAACTGCAAGATCACCATGATTTAATCCAATATATGAAATACTCTTGACTCAAATGTGAATATGTACAGCAACTGCAGTTTATTTGACTGAATAAACTTTGATTTAACATGGCAGACAACACAATCCAAAGAGTAAATACATAGCTCAATACACAGCTAGTCAAAGGTCCTCAGTGAATGAATCAATGGAGTACAAAATCGGAAAACAGAGAGTTTGTGCCTCCTCCCTCTGTGGGAAAAAAACATTATTGATATAATCTATTCAAATCATTCCACTGCAGCAGGTGGACATGGCAACATAACAGTAAGTACAAATACAAAAGGGGGGAAAGGGGTGTTTGGTCTCTGTCTCTTTTTTTTAAATAAACTCTGAAGCGTTGTTAGTGACTGGACGGGAAGAAGATCTCAGTCATCTAGAAAATCATCATCGAGGTTAACATCCGTGGTGTCAATGTCATCCAGCTCCATGTTGTCCAGGTCCACTTCCAGTTCGTCCAGAGACTGACAGGAAGACACACACAGAGGAAGCTGGAGCATGAAAACCTACCCGCATTTCGTTAAATTGTATTAGGCCTATTTTTTTGTTTTTGTTTGTTTGTTTGTTTCAAGAGTCCATCAAGATCGCAATCACTGTTACTGGTCTTTTAATACACATTATAGCCAGTATAGATCATGTGAAACAATGAAAAGTCATTCACACAATATTTTAGCATTATAATTATTAACTATATTTACATTTAAAAATAACATTAAGGATCAGAAATCAGTACAAATTAACATGATAATTCAGTGTACACCCATGTGAGAGACAGCACCATCTTGTTATTATACACCCTACCTTATCCTGTGCCAGCTGTGGGATTTCTTCATCATTTTGCTCCTCCTCTTTTGCAGGAGCCACGAACGGCTCAGGCTGTAAAGGCTGCACTGCTGCAGCAACAGGAGCTGCCACTGCTGCTACAATGGACGCAAACATATCATCTGCTGGGGCAGACTCTTCACTGTCCTCTGGCTGCGGGAGACAGCAAGACAGTTTGAACATTAGTGAGCATTTCTTAAACCTTTGGTAAAATCCTATGTTTATCAGATTGGGGCATGGACAGAGAATTAACAAGGCATTCAGAAACACCACTGATCACAGACATCGCATTGGTATTTGAGAGAACACGTTTCCCAAAAATGTTGGACACTGTACCAACCTTGCTGACAGGAGAAGGAAAAGTCCCTTTGGGCTCATATCCCTGAGCCTCTTCAAGAATATTCCTGTCTTCATTAGGCTGCAAAAAGATTGTGTGTGTTGAAATGCATGAGTGAGGAATGAGACAAGATCGCAGAGATACTGTTATAAAAGGCTGAGGAATGATCATGACTATTTTACTAGAGAGCTCTGAGACGGATCGTCCGCCCCACTTTAAAAGACCACCACTCACCGTGACAAGAGGATAGTCTTTGGCAGGTCTGGTGGTTCCCAAGCATGTCTCTCTGAGGAAATGCTCAGCTGCAAATGCTTCTCTCAGTCCTGGGAACAGATTCTCATACTCTGTAGGGTCTGCTAGGGATTCAGCCGCCTTCAATTAAGATCAAAGTATAATGTATACATGGTCAGGGATTAATGGCTGAAAAAGTGCAGACACTGAAAGTATTCGTATGTTTGAAGAATACTGGAACCAAAGGTCCCTTTTTAGCCACACTAGAGATGCTTATATGCGCTAGAGATCCTAATATGTTAAAGTTCTCTGTATCAATATTGTTCTAATAAATTATCTTGTTTACAGCAGAACCAACCTTCTGGTTGACCTTAGCCAGGTTTTCCCGCCACAGTTTGACCACACGGGAGACTTGGCTGGGCAGGTAAGTGCGAGCCAGGAAGGCAGCCTCTGGCAGTCGGTTAGTCCTGATCAGCAGCTCCAGACACTGATCCAGTCTGGGGAGGGAAAGCACAGAGGAGAACAGTTACACTGAACTCTTTATTTTCAACACAACCAGATCAAGCCCATCCCTTAATTTACTCAGTCTGATCCGCTTATGTCAGCCCATTTGAGTTACCCACACCCCAGTACTCACTTCCCCTGCAGGAAGTAGGTCATGAAGGCCACATTGTTTTTTCCGTCCCGCTCTGCTCCCTCAGCCAGCTTGCCCACCATGGCAGCATTACCAGAGGCTGTGGCAAGGAGGAGTAGGCCACCATAGTCCTGGGCATGGTGGAGACACTCTTGGGCCAGGCTGAACTGGCACTTACTGATGGCCAGCTCTGCCAACTGCTTCCACTTCTGCTCTGACTGCAAGGGTTGGAATGACAATAATTACAATGTAATTTGTACATCCTGAAGAACTGTACTAAGATTAAGTCCTCTCAATTGTTGTTGACAAATGAAATCAAATCGAATCAAGAAAGTGTCTGCACAGAGGACCTAATCAGCGAACCCACAACACTATCTTTGAAACGCAGTGAGCACAGTGCTTTGTGATTTAAGTAGCATATATAAATGAGGAAAAAAAAGAAGTGAAGGAGTAGTGAGAAGGGGTAACATCCTACCTCAGCCTCCACAGCCAGCTGGTAGGCTATCTTCAGTTCTCCCAGCTGCAGAGCCAGCTCAAACCTGTGTTCTGGGTCTGTAGATACAGCAAGGGCCTGTTGCTTGAAACCCTGAGGAAACAAAACATCATAGGCCATCAGCACAGTATAAGCACAATATGCACATTCCTTTTCATTTATCTATGTAGGAAAGTTTCCATTTATTATAGTGTTTCATGCAATACTTTATAGACAAAGTCACTTTGGCTGAGTAATTCCACAAAATTAATATTTCCTTATATTAATGAATCTGTTTTGGACACTCTTCTGCAACCTTTCAAAATTTCAAAGTTGGCTATAGTAATCAATTGCGACACCACCAGGTCAAGAAGTGTCACTACAGATATAGAGGGAAGACTTACAGAGCAGAACAGAACATTATTTGCTACAGTGCCTCCATGTCATTGGGTGATGTACTATTAAGTGAAATTAAATTCTCTAAAACTCAAAAAATATGGCAAGTGCTTATTCTGACCTGTTTCTCCAGGAAATGGGCCACCCTGGTCCTTTGCTCTTTGGGGATTGTGGGAAGCACCTTGTCTGCCATCCCAAAGTCCCTCCTCATTACAGCAGTTTGGTATTCCAGGACGGACACCAGCAGAGAGTAACTCACAATGTTCAGCTCCTTGTCTCCCAGGTAGAGACGGTCATCCTTAGGGATGTAACCCAGTAAGTACATTGTCCTGCAGGGGAGAACACAAAATGAGCCCAGCTGGAATCAATCTTTAAATGACGTTTACACTTCGCTTGGTAATATAACCATGTTTTCATTCTTACATGGGACAGGGATCACTTAACCAGACCCAGCATGTCCCTGCTTCAATTCAAAATTGTACCTGTCCAAGTGGGCAATAGTGACAATCTCTCCTCCAACAAAGTAGTTGAGTCTGTTGACAGAGCTGGTGTAGATGAAGCAGTCTCCCACCCAGAGTCCAGTCTTGACAATCTCCTGAATCTCTCCCTGGACCTGGACAGAGACCAAAAGCGATGACAATAAGATCCAGTAAAAAAAAAAAAAAAAAGCATGTAATAACCCTTTTCCTTCTTATTAGAGCCTACTGAAGTTGAAGCAGTACAGCTTCTGAGTGTATCCATGATACCATCAGCAAGAGTGCCTTTTTCTGGTACATTGAGAGTATTGGAAGTATTAAATATACACAGACAACAAAGAGTGCACTCATCCACATCTATACACCGACCTCAAAGGCATCCTCGATACCATCCTCTGTGACTCCTTCGTTGGACTCCTGGGAGGCAGCGACTTTGTCTGCCAGGTAACGCAGGATGAAGAAAGACTCCTCTGTGGCAATGCAGACCAGCTCACCAGAGTCCGACCAGAAGATCTGGACAGAACACAATGAGGATGGGGATGAAAAGAGGTAGAAGATGGTAAGTAGGTCGATAGGGGACAGAGATGGAAAAAATACCTCAGCCTCAATGGTATGGTTTTATAGAGGCTTCAATGGACATTATGCTCTTGACATATCGAAAATGAGACCTAAAACAATTTGGAGATGAACAGAAAGCAAGCCTTACATGTTTGGGCTGGATCTCTATGCGGCGGATCAATTCTGTGTTCTCCCAGTCATAAAAGGCAAGACCATTCACTGACCTCACCCCAAGCAAGAAGCCACCATAAATACCTGCAGGGAAAGATGAATGCAGAAAGTGAGAAACAATCCACTGCCTGATGGTATTATCTGATTGAAGATGGAAGTCTCTGAGAACAGGGTTTCTATTACAGTTAAAGTTTTGAAACTATGCAGCCGTGCTCTGATTACCTTCAGCTCCAAAGTCTGGCTTAAAAGATTTCTTTTCCTTGAAGTTCTTGAAGATTTTGACAATGCTGTTGCTTTCCCTGATGGCATATCTGTGGGAAAAACAGCACACCAGTCCCCCAATTAGCATGAGTGAAAAACAGACTGGCTTTAGTTTTTTTCTGTGAGCATGAACAAATACAAAGATTGTACAATCCTACAGTGATATATACAGGAGTATATCTGAATGCAATGCCAGTTCCCAGGAACAAAATTATGGGAGTTGCGTGAAAAAAAAAAAAATCGCAGCTTCACAGTTTTATAATAATTCGATTTTAAATAGATGCTGCTCTAAACAGACAAGATTTGTAGAAAAATATTGTCAACTGTGACAAAGTCTAAAGACAAGGTTGTCGAAAGTGCATACTTACTCAGAGGAGTCGTGAGCCCAGACAAACTCCTGTGCTGAACCAAAGCTCTTGTTCCTCAAAGCCATAGCAGTGTAGATGATATACTCTCCATCTCCACACACCACAACAAACCTGGGGCACACAGAGATACACAATATGTACGCAACTAATTTACAGATGTCCTCTGGAAGAGATTTAATTATATATATTCATCATCACTCTGGCTAAACAATACAAACATTCATGGTCTGGGTGGAGCATGCTTAGTAGTAAAAAGTCAAAGTGCATTAGCTGAGTGTACATGTTGTTACCTTCCATTAGGATTATGCTGGATGGTCTGGGGGTAGATCTCACAGCTGCCCATGTCTTTGACAGCCAGCGGAAGCCTCTCCCCGTCCTTGATCTCAGCGTCACCCATGGCCTTCAGGTTGGCCTGCTGTACCTCGCTGTGCTTGGCCCAGATAATTTTCCCATTGGTGTCCATGGACATGGCCGGTTCCTCTCGACCCAGCTACGCAACACAGGGATATGGAGGTTAAGAGGAGTAATGACGATAGGAAAGAATTGGAGGGTCAAGAGAATGAAGGTTTTAGTTTGTTATTCCATTCCATATTGTATTTTTCATCTCTCGTACATAATCTGCAAATTCATTTTTGTGTCGTCCGTATTTGATATTTTCTATGTGCTTTTCGTAGTGAGACTGAAATATTATGTCATCACCATCAAAGTGGAAGACAACAACTACTCCTTTTATTCACCTTGATAATGATGCTGCCTTCATCGTAGCCCAGCGCCACATTGTTGGAGCCCCTGAGGCCACACACACACCACACTCGCTCCATGCCGTAGTTCAGAGTGCTCTCCAGGCGGTAAGTGCTAGAGTGCCAGATCCGCACCGTACCTTCAAAGACAGACAAAAATGTTTCACGAATCAAAAAGCAGAGAGGCCATGTGCGAGAAATGCTGCCTAAATATGTGTGTATGTTGTGTATGTCTATGCTCACCATCCTCTGATCCTGTGATGATGATAGGCAGCTCTGGGTGGAAGCTGACGCAGGAGACATTCTGGGCATGGCCCTCCAGGGTCTGAACACAGGTTTTGTTCTACAAAATAATGAGAAAGGTAGTTGGAACATACTTATCAATGCCGACCACTTAAGGATGTACAAAGAGAGGTAGCTGCAGAACAATAAGAAACTATTAAGTTGTTTTTTTTTAACAAGTTGGCAAAAACGCTGCCGTTTCACTGTGATCTTTTTTTCGGCCACCTTTCTTAATTTAACCCAAAACAGAAGGGACCTCACAGATTACTGCTAGCCTCTGCCCTGCTGAGGCTAGCAGCGGTGCTGCTCTCTGGCTGATCTATAAAATATCATACACATAATGTGAAGTTTTCTTACCTGGTAGTCCCAGATCTTGACCAGGCGGTCATCAGCCCCTGAAATGAGGTAAGGCTTGTCTCCTCCACTGTAGTAGTCAATACAGTTCACTCCTTTCTCGTGGCCCTCCAAAGTAAAATTGGGAGATGAGGAGCCCAGCTGCCAAACCTGAAACAGAGGACATCACAGAGCGTCAGTGAAGAGAGCAATCCTCATTAAGGTGTAATGAACATTTCAGAGACATTTCAATAATTACGAAGATGTAGGGCCCTAGGATTACCGAAATGAAAACGCAGACGGAATCGTGGAATTTGATAATGAAAACGAAATCAACTATAAAACACAAAATATTGCAGAATTTGCTCAAATGTAGATGCAATTTATAAAAAAAACAAAACATGTTTTTCCCTACCATTTCTTTTTTTACAGCGCCTGAGCCAAATGAATTTAGGTTGCATTTATGTGCATGCTGCTGCAGCTTCTGTTCTCTGACTGACTGCTGTGTCTTGTGTTTCTTAGACAAACACAAACACACACATACAGAGGCAGCGTGCTAGCAAGAAGAGCTCATCATCAGCAGATTTATTACTGTTAAGGCACTAACTTTCATTTTAAAAAAAAAAGAAATAGTGCAATGTTGATATTCATAAAATTTTGAATGATTTCTAATTGAATTGTGGAAATTTTATTCATCTATCACATGATTTGACTGGGGAAAAAAAATTTACAACCGATTTCACAGGGCCCTAAAGATGTCACAGAAATTCAGAGGATCATGAGTTGGCACTTATGATATGTCATTCCACCACATAATGTAAGAGTTTTGGGTGACAGCAATAGATTTAACATGATCTGTTATAACTGTCCCTTGTATTACTTCCTTGAAAATTGTAGCTTGAGAGAAAAGGTGTCTGGTTACCAATTGGGCAAGGTTATCAAGATCTTTCACTGAATTAGGCCGACAGCACGACTAGAGGGGCAGAGTTTAAGTCATGCAATCCAAAACCCAGTCCCCTCCACGCTGAGTAGAGCATTATCTGCTGTATCAACCGCCCCTGAAAAAAGATGTTGTACTACACTGGGGTCTAGATGCACCACCATGCTCACACAGCGCCAACAAAATAAAATTAACAGGGACAGAAGGAACCCCGCAGCCATTCTAGCATGGATATCTGAGGTTCTGAAAGAGACGGGGAGCAGATGATGGTTCCCACCTTGATGGTTCTGTCTAGGGAGGCACTGGCAAACTGATTGTTGTCTTTCGGGTTGATTACGATCTGCATGACGTAGTGAGTGTGACCCTCAAACACCTGGCTGCACGACCACTTCTTCTCCCAGTCCCATAGCTTGATCAGCATGTCATCTGTACAGAAACGAATGCAGGCACACAAAACACATAATCAGACAAAAGCACAAACAAGGGTTTGAGTTTTTGTAATTAATCAAGTCAATTTATTCAGCTAACTAAGAGAGCCTAGTCTGTAACCAGTTATGACATGAGTTCACTACTGGCGTACCGCTGCTGGTGAGGATGTACGGCTGGGTGGGGTGAACAGCGATGCAGCGGATGTAGTCAGAGTGGGCCTCAAACATGTGGACCCGTTCCAAGGTGTTGTAGTTGAACACACGAATCTGCATGTCATCCTGCACAGAGGGAGGAAAGACAATATGTCATGATTTGAGTCTGAGTTTTTTTTTTAATGCACATGTAACCATGTCAAGTGAAATCAATAGCAAACAAACATATCATAAGCATGGCGAGTCTGCCACTAAGACCATGTTGTACAGGATAATTGCTCGAAACCTTGCAAATATTTAATCAAAGCTCATCAATCCAAACATCAAGCTAGCACTTGTGTATCTCATACAAGTAGCTCAAGATAATGGGATATGTGTGCAAGCATTTCTTCTTAATACTTAAACTATAACAAAGGATACATATTGCTAAATCATTGCACATTAAATTCTCATAATGCCACATGTTGGCACAATTATGAAAGATCATTCATGATCCTTTGATATAGAAAACCATTTAACTCACCGCTCCAGTGATGACCCAGTTTTTCCTGGCCACAAACTTGGAGGCTCTTACTGGGAGGTCACACACTTCAAATGTCTTCACCAGTGTCTGGAAAACAGAAGATCACAAGCCATCAGTTCAATATGCAGTGTGTTCCATGTGTTTTTCTGTTTAATAAACAGTACCTGTCTCTGCAGTATGTATTGTAGCTCTATGCATGAGTGAGCCTGTGATTTCTGATCATACCTGTGTTTCATGGTTCCACACACAAACGCTGCCATTGTACAGACTGGCCAGCATCCACGGCTCTGTCGGGTGAAGGTCCACGCTCTTCACTCGGTCTGACCTGGCTGTCAGCCTCCGCTTGATGTCCAGCCGAAGAGGCTGAAAAGACAGAGAACGAACGCGTTTAAGGACGCCACCCGGTCACACTGGCAACAAGTATACACGGACAGTTAGCACAGCTGTAACTTAGCTGCAGTCAGGTTAATGCCAGTGTCAGTGCCATTTCATCCGCTATTCGAGCCCTTCAGCGAGTGTTTTTAATCTTCAATAAAAGGTAACGTTACTGTAAAAAACAAACAAAAAAACAACAACAACTGCAATTTCACCAAAATTTAAATAGCCTAATTTACCGGAATGGCAGTCAAACCAAAGTATATTTCTTATGCTAACATTAGCTAACAAGCTAGCTAGCGCTACAATTTCAGCTCTATGGTAATTTAGTTGTACGATTCATCTGATAAGTTAAACAGCGGAAAGCAAGACTTTGGTTTATAAATGCTAAAAGTCCGCACGGCTGGGCCACAGCTATAGTTATAATCGAGGAACGGTGGCTCAGGTTAGCTTCAGCTAACAGCTATTAGCTAGCTGCCAAGCCATTTACAGGGATGCATTATCAACGGACATTGTTTCATTCTGTCATTTGTAACAAAAACAAGCGAAATGGATGACATGTACGACAGAGGGATCCACGTTTAACCATTCCTTAACCATCTTACCATGTTTTATCCCCGTGTTGTCGCTATAAGACTAATATATTGTAAATAGCTGCAGTAGGAGTCCAAATGTTGCGATTTCAGTGAGCAGTGCACTGGACACTGACGTGGAACTTCCTGAAAGTCAGTCTCGCGTGAGTTGCGCAGTATGCGAGCTGGAAATGGTGACGTGACACTTGCATGCTTGGAGGAGAGCAGGGGAGGAAATGACTGGTGACCGAGGAGCCTACTGAGAAGTGTATTCCTCTTGTTTTGCTCTGTAATATACACTGAGTGGCCACATAGTGGTTCTGTTGTACTGGACTGCATTTTACTGAGAAGTGTTTCCACTATTCTGTCCCTTCTCATGTGTATAAATAGGGAGGACAAAAAAATAGAAACACCTCTCAATATAATGTAGTCCAGTGCAAGACCTCTGCAAACTACAACCTCAGTAAGAATTATATAATTAGATTTATACATTCTCCACAATGTCAAGAAAAACTGAACATTATAAACTTTGTTAAAAGGTAAACTTTATTGCAGAACAGTTGAATTGGGTTGAATTAGACTGTACACGTTTACCTAATAAAGTGACCCTGAGTGTATTTGCAAAAGAAAATAAGATTTGAGAGTTATGTTGACCTGGTGCTGCACCATGAGCCGTCTCTCTGTCCGCCTCTCAGCTTTTCACCATGGGCCTTCATCATCCAGCTGCCTGGACACCAGGGACCCAGTGGAGATCTGTGACATTTGTGCTCCACTGTGGCTCAGGTGCTGATGGGGTCCAGCCTGCCTTTTGTGCCACCTTTGACCTTCAAAGACCTTTGGTTGTGTCATGGAGGGGGCTAGATGCCAGGCGCCGCTTGGATATATCATCTTAGTGTTCATCTTAAAGGCAGACCATTTAGTCTCAAATGGCAGCAGCACATCACTTTGTTTACTAATGATAAGGATGAGGCTGGGGAGAGATAAAACCTGTTTCAACGAAGGATACAACCCCTCAGTTTCAATGCAGAGACTAATAAACCATACAATTAATGTAACACGTTTTAGTGCCTGTCTCAAATCTAATGTTTTGATGTCAAATGTACACATAAAACATAAACAACAGAGCGAAATCCTCTTACATTGTGATTTTATGATGTCCTAAACTCCTGAGGCATTTTTAAGTCATATTATTTAGAGAACTGAGTGGTACTCATCATTTTTACCACACCATAACATAGTGGTGTGCCCTCCTCTTTGAAACTGCATAGTCTGCCTTTAAGTTAAATACTTCAGGAGATGAATTACTTCACCTAAGGGTTGTACTTGCATTGCATTAAACCCAACTACTCCATTTAGACAGGGGTTATACTACCAGCAACAAATTGCAAAAAGTTCAAGAGATTGTGTTACAGCTGGCAACCACAGCAACAGAGTTAAAGACTTAAGATAGAGCTAACTGAAAAACTGACTGAAAGTATTTTTTGCATGTCTGTCAGTTGTAGTTATATAGTAGATATTTAAAGAATACAATGAGTGTGCTGACCGACCTTGTGTTATTTTGTGTTATAACCTCTGTTAGACAGGTGACAGGTGAGGGATATGAAAATGGCAATGGTCCAGTAACTGCTGCTCTGTCATTATTTCATGGAGGTTTCGTCTGTCCCTAAAAATCCTCCCTCAAACTCGTTCCTCTTATTTGTTCTCCTGAATGTCCATAAATGCAGCCGTAATTCTGTAATTGCTCTCTATGCTGCTGTACTTAAATGTGGGACTAATAATCGATAATACATGCCATTTAACTCATCATAATTCAGGAATAAACCCATAGAATACACCCTGGGCACTTACAAAGATCATTTAAAAGGAAAAATATCATTATCATATCAAGTGATTAAAAATTAACAGTAAGCTGAAATTGACTTGTTATCAACACTTCTCCAAATTGGTCAGGAGTTTCTCTCAGCCTCAGCCCATCCATGAGGAGAAAGGTCATATAGATAGCATAAGGTTGATAACTGATGGTCCAAAACTGAAGAATAATTGATGAAAACGTCATTGAGGAGCTGTGAGTTGTAGCGTTGGGGTTTTGTGTGTGCGTCTCAGAGCAGAATGAGCCACTTGTTTGTTCTTGGTTGCCAGGCTTTTCAGACTTCTACATGATGTGTGACTGTAATAGCTTGGCAACCACATCATGAAAATATTCATGTTTGTGAGTTTTCAGTGTTTTCAGTTACTTTTGAATATTGCCTGATGTAGCAGGAGGTGAGAGTCAGTGCTGACTGAAATGTAATATTCCTCTGAGCACTAGGTGGCGTATGGTAAAGTGGTAAAGGCCAAAACTGAATACAGGACATTCAAGCTCACTCAAATAATCACAGGTGTTGCTATGATGATTGGAAGGGAGCAAGCTGTTTTTGACTGTGCTTGGACAACTTAATATGGCTGTATTTGATTTAAAGACCCCATGAAACTAACTCTTAATTTTCTTGTTTTTATAGAGTTCCTGTTGAAACAACAATTTTATTTGAAGGGATAGGCGATGTTTGAAGAGGATGTTTAAAGATTTGTGAAGGTTTTATTGATTGAATTTTTAATTTACAGTCACTAGTGCAGGATGATGTCACTATTTAAGATCTTCTGTTTTACTGGAGGTAGGGGCCATGTGAGGTCATTTCATAGGCACTTTAATCTCGTGTTGAAAACGTATTGGAAGGATATGGACAATGGTGAGAAAATAAACACGTTATTATTGAAAGTGATGGTAAAGACTGAATATCATCTTTTCTGAGTACACGTCTGTGCAACTAAATTAAATTCATCCCAATTAGCAGCCAGTAGCAGCTAAAGTACAGGACTTTGTCACGGTAATGGATAATGCTCCATACGCTACATCATAATAAACTGAAGAGTGATTGCTTAGCATTGTGAATGCCTTTCTTGCAGCCTCACTGCAGGAGGCCTAAATTTTCTGTCCATTATAGTAGACACCATGTTTATATACAGGTTTTTATATTATGAAAAATATGTTTTGACCACTCACGGAAAACAATGTGTGGTAAATAAACTTAATATTTGTCCCAGAATTGTTTATATTTAAGCTACACAGCACCCGAGGTCCTCCTACAACTGCTGTCTGATGACAATCTCTCAGAAATCTTTGGAGTCAGAATGAGGACAAAGCTTTGACGGCCACGATTTGGCTTGTTGGTGAGTGTAGACTTTAGATGGAAGACAGATTTAAATATGTGAGGGGCTAGATACACACATTATCTATTCATCTCACAGGAACTGATTCAAGGCTGCCCATTGCCAGTAGACTGTTAAAACAATGAGTCTGTGACAGCTGTGTTCAGTGATTGATGTTTTTCTTCTTTTTTTTTTAAAATTCAATGTTTTCCAGTTCAGCAATTCATCATTTCTCAGTGTTGTATTGTTCTTTCTAGTAAATTAAAGCTTGCAAGATAGGTAAGAGTATATGAAATGTTAAATGAAAAAGATGTTTCACTGTTCCGATCTGATGTCCACTGCAATGGACATGAAATAAAATAAATAGAGTTGCATTAAGAAAAAAGAGAGAGAGAGACTTATTTCTATGTGTAATGAGTAAGAAAAAGAAGGAAATAGGCTAGATTATTCCTATGGATGGGAAAAAAATCAGGTCTGAAGGGGTTAATTTCATTAGGTACATTTCAAATGTTTGTTTTTTTTCTCTCTTTCCACTTTCCATCACTCCCTCATTACTTTCCTCCTCCCTGTTCCATCATGGTTGGCATAACCTCCCTCTCTTTCTCCTCCCTTCCTCTGCCCCCGTACCACTACGTGACATGAATTCAAGCTTTAAACCTTCTGTTCTTTTGTAGTGGAAAATACCACACAATTGCTACTAAGAAGGAAATGATTAAGCTTTACAAAATATTAATTTCACTTTCATTCTAGCAGTCACCTTGTGCAAGAGAAAGATGCTTTCCCTTCCATCAAAAAGTATGATTGGATTTAGCTGCAAGTCATCCTACTGTTGCAGCTACTGTAAAAGCACAAACTGTAAATAGTCTTGTCATATAATGTGTTTGTTTCCATTCATGTACAAAGTGCTTTATTCCCTGAGAGGCATCTTTATTCATTTTGTTTGCGTTTTGAAATGAAGTGTGTTAACTTTAGCAAGGAGCAAACAAACCAGCAGTCTAACAGGGACAATCCTTTATTGTTCTCTTGTGTACACCTGCAAACAAACCACATCTTCACATATCAACTCCTGTAAGCAGAGAGAACATGTAATCAATTAACAATGTTTATAACATGGATAATAATTAGAAAGAAAAACTTTGAAAGAGATTAAAGTATTATAACAACAACAACAAAAAAGTGTCTGGACTGCCCTTCTGATGCATTACAAGCCAATTCTGCTGTGTAATATATATCAACTATCCCACCCCCTCCTGCTGAACCAGTTAGCTGAAGCTGTGGTGGCAGTTTTTGTCAACAAAATTAAATTGTAAAGATCAGTGTTGTCAACACACCAGGTAGAGTTTGTCGCCTTCGATCCATTTCCTCCAGCCACGGTTGGTCTTCTCCCCTCTCTGGGTACA
Source organism: Myripristis jacobus (assembly GCA_900302555.1). Taxonomy (NCBI): domain Eukaryota; kingdom Metazoa; phylum Chordata; class Actinopteri; order Holocentriformes; family Holocentridae; genus Myripristis; species Myripristis jacobus. The sequence goes on along the minus strand of OMLB01026974.1, from coordinate 20,637 downwards.
CACAAGCTTGTCCCCCTCCCAGGTTACTAGGCTCTGGAAGATGAAGTCAGGATTCATCCAAAAAGTGAGAGAAATTAGTAAATACTCACTATGACTGAATGAAGCATGGACTCTTCATTTGAGTCAAGGAGAAGGATCCTGCTGGTCTTATTTCGACTCCTTGTCAACCATCATGATGTTTCCATCCATCACAAATATTGTTTGCATATGTGTATCCACATTATGTTTGATAGGCGTCAAGGATAACTTACCCCCATTCACTCCCATTAATGTTGGAAAACAGAAAAACTGCTTGATGAGACTTCAGAGTTGCCACATAAAGGTAATTCTACCCTGTGAACACTTGGCTGGCATGAACTGCAGCTAAAATTACTGCTTTACTCTATTGAAATCTCTTAAACTATTATAACCACTTAATGCATTCAGTATTAAAAACTTTGTTTCATGTAAACTATAAAGAATTGGCACCTGCTATTCAGCATTGCACATGTGGCTGCCTCGAGCAAGACCAAAGTACTCAGGAGTAAAAAAAAAAAAAAAAAAAAACAAGTAGACCCAACATCCTCTTCAAGCTGTGAACGTGGACCACATTTGGTAA
>OMLB01026974.1:0-20019 GCA_900302555.1 Myripristis jacobus | reverse complement strand
GCCAAGTCATTGTTTTGCAAGTCACAAGTAAGGCTTGGCATTCAAGTCCAAGTCAAGTCATAAGTCCCAAATGTTGAGGTTCCAGTCATAATGTGCTCTTTACCAATCCTTATTTAATTTTTTAAATAATAATTTATTTCTCTTCTGCCTGCCCTGTATATGCAAATTATTGCACATGGTCCATTGGCACACCCCATTTCAACTTGCTAGTCTGTCTTTACTGTTAATTAATTTGGGAATAAAAAAGGCCCTGAAATGCCAAGGGACTGCTGCATTTAGTGTTTATTTAAAACAACGGCAAGGCCTACTTCATGTGTAAGACTTTTTTCACTCTCAACTGATTCTTCTCTCTGTCTTCACCACGCGCGCACACACACACTCCTCTGCCCTGTTCTCCCTAACACACATACACGCACACAAAAGCTCCTCTGTTTCTCCTGCTTTCGCTCCCTGTAGTTAACAAAGGTTATATCTGTGGTAATGTAGGCTACTGCTGCCCTTTCATCAATGACAGATAGACAAAGCTGATTGTTGACTGATTTGATGACATTTATGCTATCTGACTAGGCAAACTGACTATAGCTGTTCATCAGTGTGGATCGGAGATATGAGATATTAAATTTATATTTGCTATGAGAAGTCAACAATACCCCCTTAGCTTTTCTTTTACCACAAATTAGCCTGTAAGAAGGGGTTAATCGCATTATTTTTAAACTCTGGCTTTGGAGAACGAAGACTATCATGTCTTTTCAAGTCAAAAGGCTCAAGTCCAAGTGAACTCACAAGTCATTGGTGCTCAAGTCAAAGTCAAGAGTCACAAAGTCTGTCTTTATTTTGTCAAGTCAAGTCACTGAATTTGTGACTTGAGTCCAAGTTAAGTCCAAGTCATGTGAGTGAAGTCCACACATATGGCAATGCGCACATATTTATTTGATTAGAATAGAGTAAGATGGTGATTTTAGCAACTGAGTGCCTGTACTTAAGTCGAGTTACCTATGCAAAGCAACTTTCAACTTTCACATTTTTTCAGTATGAATTGGAGTGGGTGAGTTGTTAGTTAACCTTGACTTTTAAGCTACCAAAGCATATGCTGTACTTACTGAAGTGGCTGATATTTGTGACAGACAGATATGACTGCTGACAAGAAGTCAAAACAGGACTGGTATGGTTCTTCAAAGGCAGAGGAATAGGATTTTCCAAATAAAAAAACCAACAATATAAGGACTCATACGAAAACAGTCCCTCTCAAACTTCACTTATGACCCACTAGAAGTGTGTGTTGGTGTGTGTATTTGCAGACACCCTGCCCTCTGCCTGGATTTTCTTGTTTTGCTGTGCTTGAGGTGTTTCTGGGTGTTTGGATAGTAGGTGTGTAACTCCCAGCCAATAACAGCGCAGAGTGCTATATCAATATCACGACATATAGAATTTGTCAGTTGTGGTTTTTTAAACATAACATTCAAAGGTGGCCCTCCCTCCTTGCTGCAGGCGGTTGGTTTAGCCAGGGGGGCAAACTTTGAATGTTGGGTTTACAACTGCAACCGACAATTCCTACTCGTTCTGACTTTAAATGCTTTTTTTTTTTTTTTGTTAAGCAGCAACTTTCCAGTCACACATTCTTTAACCTCAAGGCTCCTGCTGCCTTCCCTAAAATGCAGAGGGGCTCTTACTTTGTGTGAGAAACACTTTGAAGACTCACCTTTACTTTGAATGTTAAATGTGCAATTAGGTCTTAAAACATTCCTTTTTTTTAATTTGAATACGGAAAATGAGAATGAAACAGCAGATGCTAATGATGAACAAGGCCGGAAGATGGGCAGCATGACTTCCACTGTCACCTGATTGTCACGGGGCCAGACAACTATTAGGCAGCTAGAGGGAAATAATTACCTGACCAAAAAAGATGATTGGGTTTATTAGATCTTTCAGAGGCAGCCACATGAATATCTCCTCGAACTTTCAATCATGCCTCAGAATGTGCACGCTTCCTTATCCTGTGTGATCAGAGCTAGAATTAAACTGTGGGTTTAAATCAATGTGTGCATTAATCATCCAGCATATCCAGTTATCAGATGTTAATCTCAGCAGTGTTTCTTTATTAAATTATGGGTTGAGGCCCAAAAATGAATCACAGGCCTGTTTATGGTGAGTACTCACATTGAGCATGCTGGCATACTAATGTGGGACTTTAGGGACTTTAGGGACTTTAGTTCTCTGGCTTGAAGTCCAGAAACTGTTTAAAAAAGAAAAAAAGTTAAGTATTGAGATTTTATGTCAGTTAAAAGCTGTTGAAAATGTGAAAATCAAACAAAGTATCTTCTGAGTTTACTCTGTGTGGCTCTTGTTTGAAAGACTTGCTTTGGGGATTAGTCATAAATTAATTTTAGAAATAGGCTCAAGGGACATGCAGAAAATAATTGCACAACTCTTTTTTTTTTTCTTTTAAAGATATTACAATGGGAAATTAGAGCAGAGAAGCATCATCATGCCTAGGCACTTATGCTCCATCAATGCTAATGCAAAATTAAGCTTCTCATATCTGGTGTTAATGAGCGCTTTATTTCCTTTAATTTATTTCTGAAAATGTAATTAGATAGAATCTGCATATTCTCTGGGGGTAGCGGCCAGTGTTTCAATGTCCCATCCTGACAGTTTGTGTAATGATATGTTTTTGGATTGAGAGTTTTTAAAAGAGAGATATGGGAAGCCATCTTCTCAGCAGAATAGATAAGGCTTGAGAGGTCTACCAACCTTGAGGTCTCTGTTGTCGAGACCCTTGGTGCACTCATCAAACTCCACCCCTATGGTGAAGGTGAGTGGGAAGCAACGGAAGATGCTCTGTGTGGTGATGTCAAACTTGTCTCCATCTTGGACAATCACTTTGGTCAGAACCAGGGTGGCAGCAATTTTCCGATAAGTAAAATCTAAATCTAGGGCCAGGACAAGGAGAGCTATTTTTTTATGTCTTGTAAGCAGTGTAAGAGCATTTTACATTTGCAAATTGTGTTTAAAGACAAGTCCATCCTAGTTGAAGGAAATGAGTCCAAGAAATGATAACGTAGACAATCTATTAAGTTTCTCATTTGCTGCTATTGCCATTACTACTGACATAATTGCAGGTGTACTACTTATCTTGAGATCTCTGATGAAATAATTGCCTTAAAAATTTTAGTGTAACAGTCTTGTCCGCAATATTCAGTGTGAACCACTGAACAAAGTAAAACTCCAACTTTAGATGACTACTCATAACCCAGCCAGAATGAGTAAAAGAGCATGAAATTGGACAATTTCATTACTGCTACAGCTAATCTAATATGTCACATCACCCTTTAACAATAAATTGACACAATATATCTCCACATAAATCTATTTAAATCAAACTGTTCTTACCCAGCAATTCCAAATACTCCTCTACTTTAGTGTTTGATTCCATGATCCATTTTCCACTGAAGTCCACAGGCATGTTGGCACCGTGTGTGTGTAGACTTTACAGATTGTGAGAAGGAAGAAGGTGCGGTGTCAAGAAACCCAGGTGGAGGAGGGGATTGGTGGGGCCAGTTTTTTTTTTTTTTTTGAGGGGGAGGGGTGCAGTGAGGGAAAGAGTCTATTGTTTGAATCTTTACATGCTCATTGAGGGCTGTTACTGAGGGGATAGCAGTGCTGATTACCCAAATTCACATGCATGAGAGCCTGTACGCACACACACACACACACACACACACACACACACACACACACATGAACATATACACACAAGCAGAAATATGTTTGCTGGAGTGCACAGTGTACAGTATACACAGCAGAGTATAGCTAACTACCAGCAGTGTAGTCTGTAGGCTATTTGAGCTTTTTCTTGCCATTTGTATTTATTCAAGAGAATTGCTCTGAGACAGAGATGATCTTTTAACAATGGCCAAAAATGTCTGCTTTGGTCTGTTGGAGGTTAATGGAAATGAGAAATACTGAGTGAAAGGTGTAGCTAAAATTTTTTTTCCTGAAATGCTCCAAGTTTTCTGGATCCAGTGAAGAAAGCAGTTTCAAATAAACTGAACTGCAAACCCCTAACTTGTTGACTTGTGATCCTAAATATCAACTACATACAGGCATTGTATTTTCACAATGACTGATGTTGTATGAAAGTAACCATTAATAGCACATATGCTGCCCTGTCAAACAGAAACATTTCCATTTGCAATGATTTGGTTCAACAAAATGGGAGGTAGCTCTTTTCAACGGCAAAGACAAAGACAGACAGCTTAAACTGCTGAGCACTGTTTCATTTATTGATTGATTAATTTTCCTATTAAGGGCACAATCCCAAATGGACTGGGAAAGATATATATACACATCTCATTTAATGTTCACTCTGGAGACTAGGCATCAGTAGTTCACAAGCAAAGAAGTTCACAGTCCTTAATCAAACTCCAATATTCTGCTTTTTTCCTTCCTCAGTATCTATCCAGAGCAATTATTCAGAGAACAAAGAGAGGATTTAACAAAACCCCAAACTTTTTCTTTGACTCACTTTTTCTCTTTGCAGCAATCATTACATTCCCACTGGTCATAATGCACAAACTGGCTGAAACCTACTGAGCTACAGCTATCAGCATTCATGTGTCCAACACAGTGAAGCAAGTTAATCAAAGGAGCACCCACCCTGAGACAGATGTACAGTATAAGTCACTGACAGATGTGAAGACATGTTTGCAATGTTACATGATGTGTACACTGCCCTACTCCATGGATGAATTGACTTTGGCAGGATAAGGCAACATTCTTGCCGGAATAAAAATGTGTGGTGAGAAAAAGCCATAAAAGATGGATAGATAGATGGATCAAGGGATGGATGAATGGTGCGGAGAGGATGGATGGTACACCAGAGGCATGGGGTTGTGTCTGCTGTGTCTCTGTGAGCCCTTCTCAGCTGGGGGTGCCATCATGTTGGGTAAAAACCAGTTTAGGTCTTCTTGAAGATCTGCTTGGAAACAACTCCAGCAGCTCTCAACTCCTGCAGAGGAAAAAACATATCTAGTTTATGTTTCTAGATTTTATCTAAAAAGAGTTAGAACATCATTTTGACAAATCTATATGTCGATGGATAGAGAGACCAAAAGCAGGACTGCACCTCAAACTGAGAGAAATGCAATAATGCTCGATGCCTTTTGAAAAATCTTTAATCACTTGTTTAGCTTTGCCAAAACTGTTATTATTAGCAATTTAGCGTGCCACCTGCAAGAAAGGTATCCCACAAATTGAATTGATGCATCGTTAAAGTTAGCTAACAACAGTAATAATGTCAAAGAGGCATAACTCTACTGCAGTTAATGAGTTACACTTAAAGCATATATTCTATTCTATTCTATCCTATTCTATTTTATCCTATTCAGTTCTATTCTGTACTACTCACAGTTTCTGTTCCGCTCTATATAATGTATATTAAAAGGTAGGCAAGCGACTTGCAAAGCATTAACTACCACCAGAGGTCACTGTTGCCCTACATTTAGGCTGTGTATTCTGTGACTCTCCCAGCTCCAGGGAACTTCCCCTTAATAACTCATTTCATGGCTGCTGATTGAGCACATCTGTTGGTATCACTTAAACCAAATAATTTGGCTGATTATTTTTTACTCAGCTTTGATATCAGTAATCATATAGAGGAACATCTGATGATGTCAAGGCAATGAAAATGGTAATGCGCTAGTCATTACTGTAAGGTCTTTTCAGATGCTAATGTTTTCATTATAGGGTGCACTTGGCTACACTGTGAATTTGATAGAAGAGATTTTTTTTAAAAAAATGCCACTGAACACTCCTACTGAAATTAGATCTGCAAAGTCAAGATAATAGCATGGAAGAAGCTGATTCATGACACTGCTCAGCCTGGTGTGCTCTGGTCCTCTGGATTATTGGAAGACTTAGTTCATGATGACAGACAGAGCTGAGAATGAAATGAATAACAGAGTCTGGACAGCTTTTCATTTCAGAACATAGAGAAGTCTGATTCTAAATCTCCCATGTTACCTGATCTACAGGGAAATAGTTTTGTAAGTCAAACTATACGGCTCTGTTATGTTCTTCTTTTTAATCGAGACAGTTCCTTACAGTATGTGGCAGGCATCGTTTCAGAAATCAAATTATGTCTTTGAAAGTTACTTTTTCTTTCAGTTCTTAGCTGTGAGCTACCCTAAGCCCTGGGCTTGATTCACACTTATAGGTATTAACCCAGGCCTTACAGTAAGCCCAGGGTTAATGTCTTCAGATCACAGTTTTCATTAGACAACGTTCTAATGCTTTTGTTCTAACCGCGAGTCACATTGCAGACCTTAAACCCTGATTTTTTTGCAGACCCTGTTCTGGAGTGGTGTTTAGTAAGCCCTGGGCTGAGGGTGGGGATATCCCACATACAAAGCCAAAGGCTAACAGAGGTCAGAGCACAAGGGTAAGTGTAGTGTGAAAAGGGCCATTAAGTAAGTCTTATGCATCCATGTTGAAGATTATCACCTCACAGAGCATGCCATGACCACCACCACAGTTAAATGTCTAATCAGCACTTGAATCACCCATAAAAAATATACAATGCACTAAATATAGGGCACAGCGAGGCATTTTAAATTTGTATTGAAGTATCTGACTTGATTTATTAACATTTGTGGCACACCCTGACATGTTTTCTTACCAGATGAAGCTCATCACCGTCCACCCAGTGGGTCCAGCCTCTTCCTTCAATCTCTCCCTTCTGCACACACACCAGCTTGTCTCCCTCCCAAGTGATAGTGGTCTGAAATTGCAAGTCAAGGAGAGAAGCATGTTTAGTCATCATGCACAAAACACCAGTGTGTGTGATTTGTTCAAATATGGGGTTATGGCTGGATGGTGTGCCACACACACGCACACAAGTGCAGGCTCTTTCTCTTTTTCTCAGTAACCCTCCAAACAGCTTATCGCTTATCTATAATCAGCCTATCAGCTTACAAATGAGGTTTTTCTGCAGGGCAAAAATTTTTTTTCTCTGCTCCTATTCAGAATTTGGTGATCAAATGGGTTGCATCTCATCATTCATCATGACCTTAGTACTTGTTTCTCTAGCACACTGAAGATATCTTTCCTGCAGCATCTGTTATCAGTCTTCAAAGATTACACCAGTTCATAATTATTCCACAAACAGGACTGTGGGAGCTTATGTGCCTTAAATGATCAAAAAAGTGATAGCGATGGGAGGTAATAGTTTATTGCGGCAAGTGAGGCAAGGGGGGAGTGTTTGTGCAAATCAATAGCTGAATTGCACCACATTATGTACTCAATAGCCTGAGAGGGTGCCAGCAATAGTCAGATTTATACAGCTAAAGGTCTTGCACTCATGCAATGCATATTTAATTAATGCCATAAATGCCCACACCGCCAACATTGTGATTTAAACAACGTAATCTTGCACAAATGGCCAAGCATATTTCTCAAAGGGTATCATAGCATGCATCAAAATCCAATAAATGAACTGAGGTTTCCATCCACTCACCATGCATTTCCTGTCGTCCACTCCAGACAGGTCCTCCTCAAACTCTTTGCCCACATGGAAGTCCATGTTGTAGTTTTTGAAGGTGCTCAGGGTTTTGATGATTATGTGGTCCCCGTCATGGGTGATGTCCTTGTCAGGCTTCAACAAGGTGGCAATTTTCCTGATGGCAACATTTACGTCTGTGATGGGTTTCCCCACCAAAAAAGAAAAAAAAATTGGACAAATGAATGGGAGACAGAGAGAAGAAGTGTGAGAAGCTGGGCATTGTTTTGCAATCACGCAATTTAAGATTCATGCATATTTCTAGGTGGCCTCAATTAACTGCAGCACTGCATCAGTACATTTTCAAAGCTGCCATTCTGAAAAATAAATCTTGGTTGAAACGACGACAAAGTGATTCTTACTGAACCAGAACACACTAGTCCCTTAATAAATATTGAACGATCAGGTTATTTTACAGACTATTCTGTATCCTGCTGTTACAGCTGTGACATGTAGCCTATCTATGGCTGATGTCAAGTTTGCTCCCAGGCCACTGATAAACTACAGCCAGTGAAAGTAATGTTGTCCTCTTCTCTCTTTAAAAACTCCCCAAAAAAACTCACCGAGAGCCTTCAGGTACTCCTCGAAGTTTTCATTGGAAATCATTTTCCAGTACCCGTTCAGATCGACTGGCATCTTGGCTTCTTTGCTGGCGTTTTCCTTTCTTCCAGTAGATTAAAAAGTAAAGGAGATCCGATGTCGCCAGGTACTTGCGATCGAATGCCAGGACTCCGTAAAGCCCCCCAATTTTAACCTAAATCACTTTAATCCGATTACCTGCTGGTTTTCATTTTGAGGAAAATATGCGGGACCTCCCACTCCCCTCCCTCTCCCCCTCCCTCCCTCTCAATGCACTTCACGTAACACTCAATCCGTGCCACGCTTTGACATACATATGCATTAGAAACATGCGACATTCATACATTATGTACATGTACTTTATCTGTGAGAATGCTTACTCCGACGATATGGGATTAGGATGAAGGCGCGTTTCCTTCTGTGGTTGCTTATTGAGTTACAGCAGGTGATGCTGTGCGTGATTCCACGTGGACATGTAACAAACAAGGGGCTGTTTACTGTAAGTGTGACATGTGACATTTATGAGGATTTGTGAACCAGGGGTCGTATTCCCCCCCAAAAATCAGGGAGTACTCTCAGAGAGCTCATAACTGGGAATGTATGAAATAATAATTTAGAGAATAATTTAGAGAAAAAAAAAAAATACAAGGGCAACTCTAAGCAAGGATGGGACAGAGACTTTAGTGAGATGACCCCGTTGCTAGGTAGACTCATACCTCTTAAGGATAAAAGGTGTGATTGGTTGATCAAAGAAAAAAAAAAGCCAGTGAAGTCGCCTAATCATGGAATTTAGTTGCTATTAAGATTACTATAGTATTTTATGTAATGAACATCTCTGTTGAATAAATTGTAAGCCATAGTCTACTTATAAGTATCCCACCTGCTTGTGCAATATTTACGTTGCTGATAGTTATATTTATTTGCTTAACCATGCTGGTAATTTTAGTGCTCAAACTTTTTGATATTAAAGGGCAACTGGCTCAGCTCAGATCATGCACATGAGTGTCCCATCAGTTCACACCCTAACACAGGGAAGGCCGCTGTGTCCATGAGTGCCCCTCTGTGAGCCTGCAAGGTGTGAACATCCAGTGGAAATGAGCTGTGTCACAAAGTGAGGCTGTGAAGGAGCTGTAAATGTTTGTGTGATCACTGCTGACGGAGGGGTGACAGATCCAAGTCATCACTGCTGCACTGCTGGGTTTTTTTTTCCAGCTGCCAAAAGATGTCAGTGTTAGAGTGTTATTGCAATGGGTGGGAGATGTGAGTGCGTCCCTAATGAGACTGACCCAAAACATTATCTTTGCACATGTAAGCTGTAGTAAGAAACTCTTAACCCTCTTAAAACTTCTCCTCCGTGCTCCTAACAGCTTTTGTCCAGGTCCTTTGATCCATGCGGTCACATAGGTCATTTGTTCCAACCCGCTAATGAACTTTACACCACTTTCTGGCGAACTCACGAGCTAGCCACCAATACACTTAAGATTAGGTTATTGTCAATGTGGGGGGAAGGTTTGTCATAATGGTTACGGCTAATGTTAAGGTTCCAAGGGTGTAAGGTGTTGGCCTTTGTCGCTCCCTTAATACTGTACCAAAGTGTCATTATTTACAGTACCACTTAAGGTCTCTTAACCTTAAAACTAGGCTAAGATGCTTTGTGCTCAACGTTTTTCTTCATCAGGATCTAGTCTTAACTGTAAGAGGAAATTCCATGGGAAAGTCGTTGCTCAATAATTCTATTTTCTACACAATCAATCAATGAATTAACCAATCAAGAGGGAACCACATTTTAATTTCACTATACAACCTATTGTATAATGACGAATAAATATCCTTGTATCCTTGTATCCTTGTTGGAAAGATCATAATTCTAATCATTTTCTTAGAATTGCATTTATACCAGGAGCAACTGTTTGTACTAGGAAGCTTCATGATTGCAGACAAGGCCTGTTCAAACACGTCCCAGGGTTTGTTTTGGGATGTAGGCCATGCTCATGATGCTGAGTCCGTCATTTATAGGAATAACAACAGTTACACCATTCATCGTTCTGAATGTGGTGAAAATGAATTTGGAAGATGGCGAGGGTAATATGCAAAACACAAAGGCAGACCTATCACCTGTGCTGAAAAAATTCTGACTGGAGGAATTAGATGAAGCATAATAGGACTGGCACATCTTTTGTCCTGCCTAAATAACTCAATTAATTTGCTAAGCTCTCCTTTGGCCACTCTGCAACCAACCCACTGCATGAGCCCTCACTGGCTGGAATATGCACACACACACACACACACAAACAACTTTTCAAAGGATGCCAGTCAGTATCAGTAACACAGTGGTGCTCTCAGCCATTGGCCTCACAGAGAAAACACCTCCTGTAGCTGAGCGACTGTCAGGATTACTTAAAATCCTGAGGAGAAAAAAGCTTCCCAGTCACACTGTGTGGCAGATAATGGAGAAAGTGAATAGATACAGGATGAATGGCTCTCGGTAGGCTGCTAGAATGGAGACACCCACGCTGCTGGACATATGAGAGAAGGAATTCAAAATCAAAGTAAGCTAAAACCAGCATAACAAGAGCACACAAAAATACTCCAAACATAGAGGATTTTATTTCAATCTCACTACACACAGTGATGCACAATATGAAAAAATACCCACGATGTAATACTTTCAGCAAGACAAAATTAAATGTTCATTTGATTATCATCCCAGCTTGCTCAGCTTCATAATCATCACAACAATCTGAGCTTTTTATGGTCAGTTATACTGTGGCACAAACAGTGGCAACAAGTGTGTGTGAGTCAAAATGAAACACTAACACGACACAACAACTTAGGAGCCTTCTACTGAAGAGAGGTGATGCCTGGAAACCACATTCAGGCCAAACATGCTTCTCTTTCTGGGAAGATATTAAATTATTAAGGGTTTTCAAACCCCTTCAACGTTGAGTGGAACCATCCAAACACTGGTGACAATCACAGATCTGGGCATTTCAAAGAGTCCCATGTTCAACTCAATTCAGCAACGGTTTTCAGCCTTTGTCTGGCACAGCGGTCGGTCTATCAGTCAGTCATCCAAACTCTTCACAGGCCGTCCTGCCTGCTTTGTGAGCGGCCTGAGCACCGTACCCTTGTTCTTCCTCTCACTGTCTTCCGTATAGAGGTTGTGCTGGTAAATATATTCTATCACAGAGTCCGGGATCAGGTATTTCACGCTAAGGCCGCGTCTCAGAGCCCGGCGCACCTCCGTAGCACTCGTCTCATTCCTCACCCACTCCCTGACCAGGAAAATGTTCTGTTGGTGGCGGGAAAGTGTGTCCGACTCATGCACGGCCCGTTCAGGCTGCAGTCCTCCCCGGCTGATGCAAACAAGGCCAAAACGTCCTGCTACCTCCTCCACATGCTCTTCCTGCCACAGACCTGGGATCTTGAAGGTGTCCAGGAAATCGGCTCCACACAGCAGCTTCAGCTGAGGAGACGGGCCTAGAGACACAGGACCAACAAGATGGTTATGAGTGACACTGTATGTTACCTTACTTACAAGGCTATCGAGGCAAAAATAAGACATGAAATTATATACACATATTTGATTCCTATTTTGAAGCACTTGAACTTCTTCAGTGGAGAGCTTTCTGAAGCTGACTGAAGTGTTCATCTTTAGTAAGAGGCAAGGGCCGCTGCTCTACACAGTCATATTCACTGAGGACAAAACATGATGTACAATCAATAATTCTACTTTGAGATGTCTTGAAACTGTTCACACAAAAAAATGGTTGCAACCAGTTCTTTCTAAAGGGTTTTATCTAGGGATTCTGACAAGACATTGATGTGTGTACATCCACACCACTGTGCTGCTAACTAATGCTGCATACGTGGGAACTTAAACCTCGCAATTGCCATCTTGCAAATTTTGTCAACACTAGATTCACTTTGTCTGCTCAGGAAAATGAATGCTCTTTTCTTTGGTGTTTCTGTGTGTTGGAAAATTCTGAGGTTCTTCTTCTTGTGACTCATTTACCTTGCGCAGACACCCTGAGCGTTATGTTGTCACAGGTTGGAAATTTAAAAGATGGATATTCCCAGATGCAAGTTCCTGAACGCATCATTAGCAGCAGCAAAACGGTGTGGATGTATACAAGGCAATGTATTACCATGCAAACTCTGTAAAAGTTTTTCTTGGCTTGGACAATTTCAAGTTGCATTTGAGTGTGCTGCGGGTGTGTTGTTGTTTTTTTTTTGCTATACGTGATGGGTATCGACATTTTAATACAGGTTAGGTTGAAAAACACCAAATCTACTCTGTAAGACAACTGAACCGTTTTCATCTTCAAAGGTATTAAAGCTTTGAATTTGATCAGGCATGACTGATTTCCAAACATCAAAATTAAAAGATGCAAGCCAAAAAAAAAAGTCTTTGTCTACACTGTGCCCTCGACCAATATTTCAATCATCGACCTCTATTATTTCCTGAACAATTACATTAGCAAAGAGACTAATGTAATCTGAAAGTTCATGGAAACACAGGCCAATGGTGTTTGCCAGCTTACTAGTTCACATTAAAGCTCACAAACAGGGAATCCGATCAGAGCACTTGGTGCCTGCATGACTGAACTGTCTCCTCACAGGAAACAATGCACAGACTGCTGAGGTGCAAAATTCAAAACTGTAGGCATAATTGATGAATGCTTGCAAATGACAACAAAGATGAACAATTCGGGGGATTAGGACCTAACAAACAAAGAGTGCAAGCTCCGCAAATAACACACTATGGTGCATATTGTTTGTTTACTCCAGAACGTCTTTTTTCACTCAAGGCCAAAACTGAACTGTGATGATAACTTTTGTTAACAGACATACAAATAGTAAAACACAAAAAGCACACCAAGACACCAAACATGCTCGGATCTATTTACTTTTTCAGTCTTGTCTTTTTAAAGAGAGCTCATTGTATTATTGATTTCGTCTCAGTGCCATTCCTATTCACACCTCTATTTTTCATGAGACTGCCTCTTGATTACTGCTATTCACAGCAAATTTTGCCTCATGATGTAAAAAGGAGCTGAAATCAGTATCACAGACCTAAAACAGTAGTTCCCTAAATGATTTTGATTACACACTCATTAAACCATAATCAAATCTAGGAAAAACCTCCAGAAGCTCACACATGCTATAGCTACATATGTGCTGAAGCATGCAACTTACTCACACAGGAAGTGTGCTACTATGATCCCACATGTTTAAATCTATTGCTAATACTCTTTAGCCAATTTTAGTCTGGACTAAAGCACATAATTAAGCTACTACTACTGCTAAGAACAGGCACACTATGTGGGATTGATGCAAATCCTTAAACGTTACTCCGTTAAAGGGTTAGTTCACCCATTTTGAAAAATGCAATGTAATTTCGCTTCCTCCATACGTAGGACAGTAGTGGTGCTATTGTCCCTGTGTATTAACTGAGTGCTGGATACTGGCTGCATGCTCTAAATGGGTGGGTGAACTATCCCTTTAAGGCCTGTTTTAGCAGTGACAGCATGATATCTTGAAAAGTAGTTAGGTGACATTGCATTTGTGTTATACATAAATAGTTTTAAAAATGCACATCCTCAACAGTAGAGGTTTAAATAATTCAAGCTTAAAAATCCTGTTGCATATTTATATTTCTACATACACTTATGACTAAAATGAGGTTATCTTAAGTACATTGTTGGAAATTAAAACTAAATAATAAAACAACTGAAAACAGTAGGGGATCAAAGGGCATGAGAATATGTCTCAGGCCTAAAATGGCTCAACTACACAGTAAGGGGTTCTTACTTGAGAGGGGAAGGATGTTTCCATTGGCGTCTTTGTCTTTCCCTGTGATTTGCTCATACTGCTTTAGAATACGCCCATAATGATGTCTGTGCACCATCCAAAGGCAAGAGAGGGAGAGAAAGAGGGACAGAGAAAGAGAGAGTCAGATGAATTCACAAACAAAAAACATGAATGAAAAACTCCACTGTTTAGGGGTAAAGCCTCTTAAAGGTGTTCTCGTAGATCTGCTTTTGTGTGTGTGTGTGTGTGTGTGTTGGGGAGAAGGATGACGTGGCCCGCTCCTAGCTTCACATAGCCTTGGTACTGCTCTGGGACAACAGGCCACTTCATGCCTTAATCAGCTCCCCTGTTGCGCAAACACAGCTTAGAGACCAACTGCCTGGCGACTCTGAAGGGGATTTGAGGGAAACGGGGAGCAGGGCAGGGAGGGGGAAGCGAGGAAGATGGAAAGTGCTGAACAGTGCAAGTGTAAAGTGGGCTCACGTACTTGAACAACTGTCACTGTCACTTGTGTGCATTAACACTTTGCACATCACTTCCATTAGGTGCTGATCAATTATGAGCATCACACCCCACAAATTCAAGCTACAAATAATTAGTTCCGTAAACTGGTAAGCATTTGCAGTGGAAGCAAATATAGGCAATGCAGCCTACAGTAGGCCAGTATTAAAGTAGACATCTCACATTCTGCTTTCTCATTTAGAATGCAGAACCACTTCCAATGGCAAATGCCTGTATCTCCACTCCATATTCAAGTCCCAGACAGCCTTTCACAACTCCACTGTGCCCTCATGGCCAATGAATTTATCAGCCCATGCCCCTGATTTGACCCCTTTAAAAGCCCAGATCTGGCACAGGCCCATGCTAGTCTGACAGCCTATAAGTGTCCACAACCCATGATTTAGGCTGGGGGACCCTGGCAACACTCTGTTGTGCAAACAGCTGATGTTGGCATGAAGCAGCGCTTGCAGAGGAACAGAAAAAAGGGAAACACATCTGAAGGAGCAGTGTTGGTGCTGTGGCAGACGGAGGAAATGTCAGGAAGGAGGAAATATTGGCATTACATCTCATGAAGAATGGAGGAGGATCTATCATGAGACTGAATGGATCTGAATGGGCTGAATGGATGGATTGAATATGTGTGAATGGAGACATAAAGGAGTTATTGAATTACACTTTGTTGGTGGATTTATATGGAAGCCAAGATGTGCTGTCATGAGACTACAACATCTTCTAGTACACTGAAATATCGCCCTTGACATTGGGTGACCATACGCTGACAATAGCTGTCACAGTAAGATTGTTTTGGACATAGTCTAAGTAATTCAAGTTTCAACTGCTGTTGACTTTGGAAGACACTTCTGACTGAAACTTTGACCGGATTAATTTTTGCAGAGATGGCACAACATGGGGATAAAAGAAACAAAGATCTGGGACACTTGTTGAAACAAAGGTTTAAATCTCTTGAATGGATTCAACACGCAGCCAGATACAAAATGTAATCCCAGTGAAGAATGAATGGTCACTGGTTAACAGCACTTTTCTCTGTGGAGAGATAGTCCACAGAGCACACTACGTGCAAATTATTGAGAAAATATGTTTAAAGTACCAAGCAGAGCAGAGATGACATGTTTGTGAAATAAATCTCCTATTTGATTAACCACTGGGGTACTTCGAATAAAACATTAGGCACAGCAAAGCACCCAGTAGGACAGGGAATTACTGACTGCGGTTATTATGAGCGACTTGTGTAATGATTAATGTGGAGCTTTGGCAACATGTGACATAACTCTCCTGTTTAACTGGACTACAAACATCCATGCTTCATCATTTGGACATGAGGATTTATTCTGGCCTTGTGTTTCTGGTTCGGTGTGCTCTTAGTTAATGGCTAGCACTGTAAAAATGTTCCACACCTCATGGTGACCACCGTCTCCGTCCAGTCTGGCTGCTGGCTCTCCCATTCGTCAACCGTTACCCAATCAGAGCTCTGGAGTGCCAGCTTTGCCATGGCAATTCTGTGTTTTGCCAGGGCCAGGCCTTGCTTGCCATATCCATCACTCACCGGGGACACGATGCCACCCACCACCTGGTACTGGCCTGTGATGAGAGAGGATTAAGATCATACTCTGGGTCATGAAAGTCAATGTAGAATCAGACAGAACATAAATCAGCTAATGAAATGAGCACTAAATGATGCTGATGATAATACAATGTTTTTTTAATCAAATGCCAGACAAAATAAGGAAAACACTGAAGTTATTTAGACTGAAATCATCTCTTCGAGAAACTGTGAACAAGAATTGTGACTTGAAAGTATCAAAGTCAGTTTTAAAAACACGCACCATATGAATAAAACATTCAGACCTATTCACACACATGGCATGCTTAACTTATTTCATAATCTGGGTTTAAGCCATATGAGCTTGGGTATTTTTTTTATGACCACTTTAATAACTGCCCCCCCATAAGTTATTTGCTAACCTCTAGGGACAGTTCAGCGGTTAAGGGGTCAGGCCAGGGCACTATTAAGTCCAAGGCATTTCAGCACAAAAATGATATGTCTGTTTCAAAGTAAGAGCACCACAGGCAGAACAATAATTCTGGCTGAAGTTAATTCTACAATTAGGCCTAAACTCTCTACCCACAGAATAATGCACGTGCTTCATATTGCATGAGACAAAGGACTAAACCATATTATTATTATTTATAGTATAGTAGAAAGAATCTGGCAGGGTTGTGGTGAATGCACCTTGTCTGTTTTCACTCTTGTGTTGCAGCTGCGGTGACACTGACGTTGCGCTCTGGGAACCTATTTTATACATCAAGTACAACATATTTTCCAAAACTCCACTTTTGATCGCTTTTGGCTAGTTTAACTTTGTTAATTCTGCCATTCAAAGGTTAAAAACACAAATTCATATGTGGTTGCAGCGGAAACATTCACACACCAGTCAAATAAACCAGCTCCTATATGCAGCTCACAGTAAGTGCTCATGTTTACCTTAAATCCAGTCAGCTGACATCTTATAAGTAAAGGGCCTCAAAGGCAAACTATAAGAGCATTATTTATGTTCCTTCCCTATGTAACACAGCACTGTTTGGCTGGATATACTATATATACATAAAGCACCTTAGACTGAGAGAGCTGATTCAGAGCAGTTTGTTTTTTTAAGACTTAGTACATTAGCATGACAATGCTGACATGGGTCCAGTCATGATGACGTTTCCCTGACCACATGACCACTCCAGCGATCGGAGGTAAGTATTATCATTCTGAGCAGCTTTGGGGGGAAAATGGGCCTTGGCTTAGGTCAGAGACTGTGCCTGCTGACATGGCGAGTACATGGGATAGGGTGGTTTGTGGCATACAGGCACAACACCAAAGGCAAATAAGCAGAGCCACAACTAAGATCGGGTGTACATTTGTATGTTTCTGCATTATGAGGCAGCTTGGAGAGTATTATCACTCTTTGTATATTACTCTGTAAATAATCAACAAAATACATCTTGCATTTTCATACTGTAGGCTTTATTTACCAATTCAAACAAAATATATGACAAGTGGTTTGAATTTTATATGTATATATATTTTCAGCATATCGTTTAAGTTCACCGGTATGGATCTGACCTGTGCTGTGCATGTGGTCTCTGGCCAGCTCAAACAGCCTCATGTGCTGGTTGGTGATGGGGTTAAAGGAACCGCAGGCGAGCAAAACCAGCGGAATACGGCGGGTGGCCATCTTGGTTTGCCCCCTTCACACCATGGTCAAAGAGCCTTGCAGGAGAAGAGAGGAAAGAGTCACTTCCATCATGTGAGACAGACAAGTTACAATGGTGCTGGGACTGGGAGAAGGTAACAGGCAGAGGGATAGGACTCTGTGCACTGCTCAAATAAATACTCTACTCATTGTACTGAGTTAGAGCTGAGCTGCAACATGCTGTACCAACACAATACATTTACCTTGGGTGTATTTTGATTAACACATCATAGGTGGCCCCATTGAGAGCTTCCATGTTATACCCATTTATCATCACAACACCCAGAGAACTTCATAACACTGACAAGAATAAACGTGGGAACATTCACAGAACTCAGGAACTTGAGTAAACAACAGTGGTAGCATTTCTTCTCACCTCGGCATGTGTGTGCATGTGTGTGTTGGGGAGCTGGTGGGTAATTAGCACCATTCACCATCCAACAGCTGGCATATTTTGACTATAGGTGGTAATCCTGTTTATTCTACCAGCCATCATTTATTTATGAATCATCAAATTAATCTGCTTTCTTAAGATAAAGATGAGACTGAGAATGAAGAGAGCATTTTGAAATGACAGAATAAGGTGCACAAACACCGTAAAGCCATACTACTCTTCTCATCTTGGATTCATAAAGTGCAGGCAAGTGACACAAAAAGCTCAAATACAGCGAGGCGAATGAATGTAGTTAGTTACTTCCAACCTTCCAACGTTAAAGTCGTTTACAAGTTTGAAACTGTATGCAGAGGAGGTTATCTCCTTTACAACTTCAAACACAAGTAAGAAGCAATTAGATTAGAAACTGCGAGTAGTCAGGAGGGTTTTGAAACCGCAGCTAATTAGGTAGCCAGACAAGAAAACGTAAAAACAACCACGGTCAGTAAATGAACACAGGTACCTTGACATTGAGCCGGTAGCTAGCAGTAATTAGCTTAGCTGGCCAAACTGCGTACAACAAAACAATCACAAGGTCGTATGAAATATGAATTAAACCGAAGCACAGTCGTTGTAACAAGCGTAATTGTAACCGGTAAGAGAAGGGACGATAATTAATTTGATTAGATACCTTTTCTCACATTCTTGCAGTTACCGTTGGGTAAGCGTGTCACACTTTTTTCATTCCCACGGTCTCTTGCAGCATGATGCTCAATGGTTCCGCCAAGCCAGGCTTGCTGAAGTGCGACCCCTTGTGGACGAAGGTTGAACAAGATGTCGGAGCTCTCCGAGGTCCTGAAATCATTTACAAGCGTTTGGGATGACCAAGGGAAGCACTCGGCTGACTTTTAAGGGTATGTCCACAAGCATACACTTCATTTGTTAGATGACACAGTGCTCACAGAAGCTGGTAAGTCTTTATAATTGTATACTCATGCACCCATACCTCTGAATGCACCCATACATTGAGCTTTGCTGTCCTTGAAGTGGGTCATGTAAGGAAGAGGGCAACATGTTTCATAACCTAGCCTCTAAAGCTGAGTTGTTCCTCCATTCTGATAACATAGAGCAAACCACCATGTTCCCAGTGACCTTTCAGTCCCTTGTTGTTAGCAGCTTGTCGAATGAAGAGGAGAAGCTTTGTTGAAGACTAATTAACCACCTGTTTCACAATCGGCAACTGATTACAAAATGGTTGTGCAGTAAATGGCCTTTCCAATATCTGCCACAGCACCTCGACTGGTAGCCTAATAGCTCTGAAAATGTGAGAGTGCATGGAAGTGTTATGACATTTCAAACAGACCCCGAGCTCTTTGAGATGTTGGTATTAAATGTCACACATTCAATAATAAAAGTCAACGAAAGAATGTCACACTGGAGAATGAAGTAAACCAGGTGGCTGACAAAAACTTTTGTACAAGGGCAAAAATTATGACAGGAGTTAGGTGAGGTATGAGAGCACAGTTGCACACATGCATGTAGAAACAAGGGTCAAGGTCAAAGGGTCGCTTTATTTGTCTCCTAACGGAGAAAATTGAAAATGAAAACCTGAATCTATTAAAGCTCCACCCAAAAGTCCTGTATCTCCTACCAGACGGCATCAACTCATACTCAGAATACAAAACATGAGAGAGGTCAAATACGATTTTCTTTGCTAAACTAAGCGGTCTGATCAAATATGGCTTGGGGGACAATAGGGGGTGTCGACATTCCCATAATCTTCCCTGCCATTTTGATCAACCTCAGAATCTGAATGGACTCTATACCAGCTCTGTAAAAAAATCAACATAATATTCCTGCACACACACACACACACACACACACTTTTTTAATCCAAGACAGCAGCAATCATAATTGTGTGTAGTATCTCAATAACA
>OMLB01026972.1:0-15751 GCA_900302555.1 Myripristis jacobus | reverse complement strand
CAGCTCTCCATCCCATCCCTTATTCAGCACCTCCTGTTGAGTAGCGGGGAGCAGATCTTGTTTCAGCCGGCTTCACTTCTTAACTGCAAATGGCTTTGGTCAAATGTGACAGGGGTGGCAACCCTCAAAAGCCTTTAGTATGGCAACATTCCTCGATGCCACCAAAACTTAGTTCATGTGGGCAACATCTAACCTACTGTTTTGTCCCTCCATGCACACCGCACAACAACAGGGGCTCCACAGCACTTCAAGGGGTGGGCCGCCTTCACACAAACATTTAGAAGTTCTGTTCGGGTCGGTTTCAGTCACATCGGCATTATTTTAGTGAAGCTAGTGTAAAATAAATAAAAACGACGGATCTACTGTCTGCACCTTCTTGCATAGTGCTAGAGTTTACGTGCTGATGCTGAAGGCAACATGTACATGTTTTACTGGCGGTAAATGTAACAAGCAAACCCCGTGCCCGGCTCGGGTTTGGAAACAAAAAAGAATGTCTGTCGGGTTCGGGTCAGGCTCAGATTCCGCTCTCTAGTGGGAATCACCTGATGCCCTATGATACGATTTTATCACAGTACTTAAGTCACGATATGATCGTGTTGCGATTTTAAACATTTTGCAGTATGCTGACTATTGCAGGTATTTATTACCCTTTTTCACCTGCAAATTCTGTTCTCGAAGAAAAAAATGTGTCAACATTTCATCTTCATATTTGATGTTCATCTTCTTGAATCATGGTCCTTGCTTGGTCCATACTTGGCGACCTGCGTGTTTTCTGCTGCTCTGGTGCTGATCTGTGGTCACTGACAGGGTGTCTGAATGCCAGTTGTCCTTGTTTTGTTTTTGTCTGTTTTTAATCTTACGTGACCAGTAGACTGGAACTGACTTGGCCCACGGGAATGAATAAAGTTGTTGGAATCTTGAATAATCTGTTTTATCTAATAAGATCAAGTTTTCATTCTGTTTATCTCACTTTTATTGCAGCAAAATGTTAGTCAAGCAGACAGACTAACCAGCTCTGACATAAAAACCTGTCGAAAATGTTGCATCGATTCTTGCTGATACAATATCGATATTTAACATCCGCGTTTTGATGTAATATTACTGCACAAAATATCACAATATCATACTGTATCGATTTTCCCTCCCACTCTTAGCTGTTTTGTTTTCTACACTGAAGTCCATACTGAAGCACTTGAAAATGTACTAAGTCCCCTGTTGAGCCCTATTGTCCATGCGCTTGCCCATGTGACTTCCACTCCACAATTACAGTCATTGTTTTCAGGAAGCTCCGTTTTTCCCGTCCACACAGAAACACCAGGCCGCCAGTGACACACATTATTGAAAAGCTTCATTTTTCATGGGCGGAAAATGCAAGCTGACCATGTCCACACTAAACCAGATAATTTATAAACACTTTTTTTTTTTTTTTCCATTTTAGCCTTCCAACCACCCAAAGCCAGCATTTCAGCATTAAAACACAAGAAATGTGATCGAGCATCACTGACCTGACATTTAAACATGACATTATAAATATTTTTTTTTGTCAGAAGTTCTTTATTTTTTGGGGGGGCAAAATTTCAGCTGACGTTTGGCTAATTTTCTAATTGCCTTTTTGGATATTTTTTAAAACCACATTATTGACCATTTTCTTGTTATTTTCTTGCAGTTGTTTATTAATTTCTTGCTAATTTGTTTTTCAGAGGAAATGCTTTCACAAGCATTTAAACATTTATAAAGTGTTTTCCTGTCATTTTTTTTTCTTTTTTCAAAGTTTCAGGTGATTATTTTCTATTATTATTATAACCTAATGCAGTAATGTTAATTGGAAATTTATTTGGTCAAATTAAGTTTTGTGTTGACATTTGTAATACTGTAATTTTGACACTGCAGTTTTCAAATCTAATGCAAATGAATATGTGCCCTGAGTGTTGGTTATTGATGTCCTGGATTACTAATAATATGTATTGGCATTGAAAACTCAGTATCAATCAATCCCCAATGGAAGGGCAAAACAGCGTTTTTGGATTTACCCGTCTTACTGTGCACATATGAATGTCTTTCACGCCACTCGTTTCCCTCAGTTCATTCAGTTTCCATGTGAGCTTACAGCTTGAGCTATGACAACACAAAAACAAGCCAAAAACACAGTTGACAGGTTGTTCCACCATTCTGGGGCAGTTCAGTGGACATGTCAAAACACGATTGGCACTTGAGCACACAATGCCATTTCAGAACAAAGCCTCAAGCTGCTTTAGTGGCACTGATTTTTTTTTTTTTTTTACATGACTTGTGTGGACTTGAAGGATGTTTGCGCTTCTATCTTTTTTGTCGCACTGATGCCAGAAAGTGTAGCTGTCTTCCCCAGAATGTCACCACCCGACTTCATCAAACCCAGGCATTGTCACTATCACTGACGTAATATTAGTCAGTATGGGATCAGCTTTACCATGTTCACATAGCAAGTATGATTAGATCTTCACAAATTACTGGATAGGAATTCAATTAGGCAGGATTTTCACTTTCAGTTGCATGTGATGTTGATTGGAATCTAACACCCTGACATGCATTTACACACACACACACACACACACACACGCACACACACATTTGCGTTTTGCTTTTCATCAGATTTCATGGGTGTCAGTGAGGTGGGCTAAAATATGACACCTGCCACCCCTTAGCCTAGGGGTTTTCAACCTGACTCATGTTCTGGACTCCCAAGTTGACTTTGAGTAAGGCACTGACCCCATTTGGAGATGTTTTTTCACAAGTATTTAAATTACATAAATCTGACTTTCATCCAGCATCACTGACCCAATGTTTAAATATAACATGCATGAAGTTTGGTTGCCTTTTTTAAAGTATTGTTTTGCAAATTTTTATGTTTTTCTCTGTTTTTGTTTTGCTAATTTCACCTCTTTCCCCAAATAGATTCATTTGATGTCCTTTAAAAAACATGGGGAAAGAGGCAATGAGTAAATGACCCAAAATTTGCAAGAAAGTAGTAGATAGTTACAAGACAATTCATGATTAAATTGATAAATGCAAAAGGCAAATCAGTGATGCTGGATAACATTCTTTGTGTTTAAATGCTAGTGAAAGCATTTCACAAGCATTAATCTATTCCTCATTTTGCATTTTAATCAACTATTGGAGTGTTAACATTCTTTCATTCTTTCGCTCCATCAAGACGACACCGACACAGAGCCAGCCCGAGACGCCTCTTCAGTCTGAACTCCTGCCAGAGCTGACAGGTTCGGCCCAGAGCCCGCCAGCAGAGCACATCGCGCCGCCGCCGTCCACCGTCGACACGGCCGCTCTGAACGAGGAACCTCTGCCTGGTGAGGGAGGGAGCGTGAAGACAGTTTCACTCCCAGCTGAGAGCATTTTACTTCACAGAAGGATTTCTGTTACTGATACAGTATTACAGTCTACTCTCTAGGTTGGGGGATTGTGATGGTGACAGAAATCTGTAATGAGAATAATCTGAACACACTCTGCACCCAGGATAATTACCAGTGAAAGTTGGTGAATTGTTTGTGTAACTTTCCCACAAACTGTGCAGGACCAAACTGGAGCACAAATGAGGGGCATCAACTGAAACAGGAAGTGGACTGCCTCAGTTTGAACCCTTTGAAACCTGAGCAAATTACATTGATTACTTGCAAAAACATGGGGAAAAGGTGATGAGCAAATTAGCAAGATGCAAGATATATACATAAGAAGTTACAAGATAATGACAATAACCAGAAAATAAAAATATATACACACAGAGAAATATATTTTTATTTTAAGACAATTATCACAAAATTGTTTTAAATAATATTATAATAATAGCACAAGAAAATTACCAAATGTACATTCCCCTAAAAAATCCAAATTAGGGTGAAATAAAACCTTCCACAGTTCAAAGGGTTGATAGTGGAACCACTGACAAAAACACTGCTGCTACCAGCTTTACTGTCTTAAAGAAAGCACAGCAAACAGCCTTCAGTGAGGGAGCTGAGGCCCTGTTTCCACCCAGTATTAACATCTGTCTTGCGTGCTTTGATCACAGGCTGACGCATGGCAGTTCAGGTGGAAACAGTGGAAACAGACATGTGACCCAGAACCCACTGAAGGATCACCTACTCACCTGACATCCTCTGTCTGAAGCTCTGGTCCAGCCCAACACCCTGACACTGGCCAGACTTTCATTTTTCCAAAAGAAAAAAATACGTGCAACTCGATGGCTCTTAATACGAGCTCCCCTAAAGACATGATTTGAGAAATTTGGGCGGGTCTTCCATACAAAACTTGGAAGTGGTCGCCTTTCTTAAATTTTGAGCCCCGGCACAATTAAACACATTTATTTATTTTTGCAGTTACTACAGAAATATTACAGGCGACAGTGCGATTATGAGCTCATTTAACCCTCCTCTCATCCTGTCCACCTGAGCAGAGACCCTCTCACACCTGCTGGAATAATCAAATAATCTGAGCCTCAACTGACGTGTTTGAGTCGAGCCTGTAATAATTTACAGATGTGAAATACGTCTTCAGTAATTGACACACATCAAAATGAGGCTGGATTGAGCAAGGATCTCTGCTTTTGTTGAATGTTTAAATTTTATTTCATTTTTTTTTTTTTAACTTTTTGTGTGGAAGGATGACTAGCAAAGTAAGAATATCATAACCGCCTGTTTTACTGTGCATGACCATACATTCTCTCTCTCTCTCTCACTCTCACTCTAAAGTGATGCGTATTTATTTGCAAATAGAGCAGGAAAGTGAGATCCGGTCTCAAATTCATGAAGTTTCAAATCTATTGGAGTTTTTGGTTTGCCAGAGCCATAGCTGGGGAAGAATCACCTTAATTTGCATATTAAAGCTAGGACACACACACACACACACACACACACACACACACACACACACACACACGCACACAAACATACAAATTAGAGGTGAAGTGTGAGACTGCTTCAGTGTCTCTGAAGTCTGGCCTTTTATAGAAAGAGTCTCAATGGCTTTCTCTGCTTCCCAGCTTTGCCTGTAATCTGCATGTGTTGGTGACAGTTGGGGGAGGGGGGTGGGGAGGATGCATGGTAGAAATACAAAGGGACGAGGCTGGGAAAAATCAAAATGACCCAGCATGCCCTTGCTTTGAATATCAGGCTGGAAAAGTGCTGGGTGTCATTCATTTATAGTAAAAGTAGCAAAATTAGGGATTGACTATTCATCAGTCTCAGCTGATTATTGGGGCTGATATTAAGGATTTTTTAATAACCTTTTGTAATTTTGATTGATATGACGGCCAATATGAAAACCACTCAGCTTCCACCTCTCCAGCTGAAAGACAGTGGAAGAAAAGCGGTTTCTGATAATATGACAACAATTTTCATTTCTCTTTTCAATGCATTTGTATTTAATTTAGTTAAACAGAAAAAAACATGGTTCCGTTTTTACTGGATTTAAATGTTTGTGAAAGGCGACTGAACGGAGCCTGATCCAACATTACTGATTTGACCTTTAAATATTTAATTTCAGTAATTAGTAATGTAATTTTCTTGGCTTTTTTATATCAACTTTTCAGGGTTTTTTTCCCGGAATTTTCTGCATTTCTTTTCTTGTTTTTTGGGAGGGTTATTCTTTTTTTAAACTAATATAATGTTAATAGTGGGCACCCCAGTGGCTCACCAGGTAAGAGCGTGTACCACGCACCAAGACTGAGGCCTGATCGCAGCGTTCTGGGCTTGAATCTGACTTCAGGCCATCTGCTGCATGTCATCCCCTCTCTCTGTCCTGCCTTTCCTGTCTCTCTCCACTGTGACTGTCAAATAAAGTAGAAATGCAAAAACTAATAATAATGATAATAATAATAATAATAATAATAATAATAATAATAATAATAATTTAATGTTAATTAAACATAAGTTATTTCAAAGCAAGGTTTGTGTTGGCATTTCTAATACTGTAAATTGCGACACACATTTCAAATTTCTTTCAAATAAATATTGTTATCAATACTGAAAAATCAGTATCGGTCAATCCCTTATTTACATGAAAATGCTTGGGTTCTTACTTTAAACACACCAGCACATTGCCTAAAATTTAAATGTAAAATGTGAGGCCATGTTGTCGCCTTTGTTTTTCTTCCAGTCAAACCAGTCACCAAACCCAGCCGGCCGGCCCACATCTGTGCCACGTGCAACAAGCAGTTCAAAAACAGCTACAACTTGCGGCGGCACCAGTCGGTACACACAGGCATCAAGATGAAGGACCGAGCTGCCCGTGAGAAAGAGGAGGGGGGGAAGGGAGGAGGAGGAGGACGAGTAGAGAGGCAGACGGTCCCACTCTCCCTGCTCCATCTCACTCTGCCGCCTGCACCGCCTCCGCCCCCCACCGCCCCAGCTGCACCAGAGACTTTGCCCCAGCACGGGCAGCACACCAATCAGGAGGGTCAGCCTGTCTCTGTGTCCATCGCCCCGGCAACCGTGACAATGGCTGCACCACCTCAACCCATCCAAGCTGCTGTTGTTGTTGTGGGTTCCATGGAACAGGTGTGTGTGTGCTTTGAGGAAATGGGCGTATAGTTACTTAGAGTTCAATGCAGAAAATATTGTTAAACTAAGGCAAAGATATATAACTGTATATATATCCATGAGAGAAATGGTTGCCACAGTGGTTACATCACTGTGCCTGGCAGTTATTAAAAAATAAGCCAGTCACCACAGCTAGTCATTATATTTCATTATTATTTTTATGGCGTATGTCTGACAAGAGAAGTCAGACAAGCGTTTAACCCAAGTGTCACTTTTCTTTGACCAGAAATGGCAGCATGTAGGCATGTAAAGGGATAGTGCACCCATTTTGAAAAAAATATTCTATCACTTCCCCCTAACTGTTATGTAGGACAGTAGTGCTGCTATCTTCTTCTCATTAGCCAGCTTTCTACTGTCGCACCAAATGCAGGCGTGCCAGTGCATGCCACAGCCAGTTGCGCTTCCATTGTCACTTTGGTGGGGCTGTTTCTAGGTGCTGATGGCCCAGTGAATCGCTATGGCTTAGAGAGGACTAACTGAGGTATGAGGCAGAGTTGAGGGTCATTTCGCGGGGAGACGGTGCAGCTGACAAGTACAGATGTCAGCGCAGCAGCTCGCTTTTGTAGCAGAAAAATAACAGAGAAAAAAAATGGAGAACAAGTGGCAGTCCTGGTCAGACAAGGACATTAGGGCTCTGCTCACTCTCTGGACAGAGGATAGTGTCCAATGTCAAATTGACATGTTTGCTGAAATGAGAACGTTATGTGATATACAGTGAGAGAGCTAGCAGCGGTGTGGATCCAACACACAATAGGACAGGTCCGCCAAAAACTGAAAAAAAACAACAACAACTGAGGTCTCAGTACAAGGCAATTAAAGCACACAGCTCACAAAGTTGCATCCAAAGGAGAAAAAAAACACTCTATTCTGTAGTAGTTAGTTACAGGTATGCAAACTGTAACCACTCGCTTCCTACTTCCCACCTGTGTGCATTTACACTGAGGCAGCATGTGATGGGCTGTTTATAGGGCAAGACTGTGGGTCTTAAAGCTATATTTTTGCTTTTGCCAACATGCAGAAAGAGCCAGTAACTTCTGAACCTCCTGTATCAGTCCACACCAGAGCAGCAGCAGCCACCACGGAGAAGGAAATAGATTGCTTGAGTTTGTTTGTTTGTTTTCTTCATAGAACACATGAACACATGTTGCAGGACAAAAATAACAACATTCTTTTGAGTACTAAAAGTAATGACAAGTAATGTTGTAGCTAACGTCTTCTTTTCCTCCACTCCCCTCTATCACACGTTTCCATACCTCTCAGCCACCTGCCAGAGGACCAGCACAGAGAGCTTACACTGCACAAGAAAATACTTCTTCCATTGATCCTTTTTGTTCAGTTGACAACATTTTTTTCTGCCATGTTGAGCTGTAAAAAATATGCTACATGTCATGGAACTCAAACTTTGTTTATTTAACAGTTTGACTGGATGAACATGGTTATTCTCAACCCCCCTATTATGTGTTGGGCCAGTTTGACCCCATTCAGTGTTTAACATCTCTAAAACACATGGTTAACATAGTTATGTTTGCTTCATATTTAATTACTTTTCCTAATTTAATGGGAACAAGTGGGTAAACATGAAATTATCATGCTGATATGTTTTTGGTGTCCTGTACACATCTGGTACCCATAGGTGTTTCATTGGGATCTATTTGACCACAGGTTTCTCAGCTGTATGAAACATAAGAAATTGTAACATTTTACACATATTTGTTTTAGTTGTTTTGGAAGACTTAAAAACTATAACATGCCATTTTAATCTTCTTCAAAATATCCCTCTGATTTTAAGCCCTAACCGAACATAACCATACCTGTAGTCGTGCGAGAACCAGTCCAGTTCAGTTTGACATTTTAGGAGTGAAAAGCATGATTCCCACAAGAACTTTGATGTATAAGGAGGGGTGAGTGGGGGAGGGCTATTCCGGTTGTCAGCAAGAAACATAAAGTATGACACATAAACTTGGGTAACAGTTTTTATTATCATAATGTTCTGGAGGTTTAAATCACTTGGGTCAAATGAGCCCAAATGACTGAGTAAATTTGAAGGAAACAGAAGGTAAAGAGTGTTAGCTGGGGGGAAGTCCATCTCAGTGGCAGGAGGCTAACAGTTAGCATTTGGAGCATCCAGCCAGTATCAAGCACTGAGTAACAATGAGATTTTTCCCGCTACATAATGTAGGGGGAAAATCCTCAGATACCTCTGTACTAGCTTGTTATCCATGTAATATCTGATACGTGTATCAGGTATCGGGGGGGTTAAATTACATAATTACATTTAGCTGTTGATATTGGATTTTTGTAGGGGGAAAAATCCTCTGCTACCTCTGTACTAGCTTGTTATCCATGTAATATCTGATACCTGTATCAGTAGCAGCATTACCTTTGCCACTGAACACAGTGAAACACTCAGATAGTTCAACTAGGGACTTCTACAAAGGTTCACAACCTCTGTGCTTCTGTCTCGCAGAATCCAAATCCCAATCCCAACCCCAACCCCAACCCCAATTCCAACCAGGTGAGGAAGAACCATGCGTGTGAGGCTTGTGGAAAGGCCTTCAGAGACGTCTATCACCTCAATCGTCATCGCCTGTCCCACTCGGACGAGAAGCCCTACTCTTGTCCCATCTGCCAACAGCGCTTCAAGAGGAAAGACAGAATGAGCTATCATGTCCGTTCACATCAAGGCGGAGTGGAGAAACCCTACATCTGTCCTCACTGTGCCAAGGCTTTCTCCAGGTATACCATAAGATTGGATGAAACTTTAAAAGTGCAAGTTAAAGTGATAGTTTGGATCCTTACCTATATAGCAGTATTTATTGCTCCATGCAAGTGTAATGCATCCACCAAGACCATTAACTCCTTCCCTGTGGCAGTGAGAGTGAGTGGCAGTACTGCACCAAAATGAATGAAGTAGATATATAGTGGAAAATAACGTTTTTTGGAGAAGAAGCTGAAAAATAGTTTTCAAGGATGCACAACAGCACACACTTGATGTGGTTTCATTTCAAGGCTCTTTCCAGCCCCTTGGCTTCAAAAATGGCGGAACTGGTTTCTGCCCCAGAATTCGCACTATATCACCCCAGAACTTGGAAATAGGGCTAGGAGATATGGTCCAAAAATCTTTTTTTCAAACTTTGTTACGATTCATGATTTTAATAGATTTTTCTTCTTTTTCACGAACTAGTTATAGTAGGTGATGGTAATCTTTGTGGGCATGATATATTACGCTCAATTACGCTCGTAAGAATACAACCCTCATTTTATCACTTTAACACCAGCAAACATGAAACCATGAAATTTAAGACATAAGCAAATTCCCATTAACAAAAAGGCCCTTAGCAGGAAGATTGGCAGCCTCTACACAGCCTTACTGTGTTTACATTGGGTCAGATTTTGAGGCAAATGTGCTGGATTGCTTTATGGCAACAGCAGATTGTTGGAGGAGTGAAATGCTCATGAAAAAAACACCTCCAACATGTTTATCCCCCTTAGTGACGTCACAGACATCATTTATGTGCCTATTATCCTCATAAAATGACAAATTAACATTTTGTTTTATGCTTTGAATTTACCTTTTTAAGGATATTCCCACTGAATGCATCAACTCATGTGGCAACTCGTGGTTTTGGATAGTGAAATCAGGATTCAGGAGCATAAATGCCTTTCTGCCAAAACTAGAAACCACAAAACCAAAAAGCTGTGCTGAAATACTGATGTACAAGCTACACATGCTCTATTAACAGTGAACAGGAGACAGATTTTGCGCACTCATACAATATTCATCTGAACTCCAACATCCTAAGGACTTTCTATTTTAGTAGTGCTGTCATTTCCACACCAGATACCATCCAGTCACATTCTCCATCCTTCCCTGTTAATTCACTGTGGAGCTGAGTGCCACTGCAAAGCTGACAGACAAACTCCTCCCACATGTGTAAACTGGGAGACAGACGTGAATATACAGTTAGGGGGAGGAATTAAGTTATTCAGGTTCTTATCAGATGTATATCCTTTAGGGATGGGAATCGATCGATGATTCCCAGCACTTGCAATTTAATTCTAATTATTTAATTAATTTGTTTAATTTGATTTAAATTAAGGACAACATATGTCCTTCAGGATCAGCATGATGATATGAAAATAGTTGAACCAAAAAAAAAATCACAATTTCTAACTGAATCATTGTTTTTTGTTTGTTTGTTTGTTTTTATCCTATCCATAATACTTTTTATATAAAAGCAGTTAAATCTCAGCACTTGTCAGCAAGAAAATCATAATCATCTAAACTTTATTATTATTACTTTATTTAGCAAGATGCTCTGTCTAAATCCAGGTAATTGTGCAGTTTTAACAAATATCCTGCTCTCCATCAGTACCAATCTTTTTCTTGTGTATCAGAATGGCATATTTCAAAACCAAAACTCAGTGAATTTGATTGTGGACAGTCCATTTCAGATTTGTGAATATAAGCTATTGTAAACATTAAAATATTTTGTGCTGTTTAATCTTTAATTGTAATGTTTTTTGGGGTTTATTTCAGACCAGACCACCTCAACAGTCATGTACGACAGGTGCACTCTACAGAGAGACCCTTCAAGTGCACGGTAATGTCCACATCTACTTACAGGGGTTCAGCTGATGCAGGTTTTCGAAGGCCAATGGCCAATATTTTGTGCTGTAGGTCAGTGTTGAGTACTTTCAGGCCAATCAGATGTAAATACTCAGTGTCAAAACTCTGTTCTTGCATCATCTTAAACAGGACATGAACATGACAGGATACTAGATAGATAACTTTATTGTCATTTCAAGGACACGTGTAAAAATAAAAAACAGTGCACTGACACGAAATTTTGTTGCAACTGGCTCAAAACAGCAGTTAAAAAGTACAACTGTCAAACATAAAAGTTCCGAGCCAGTGCTGCCGCAGCCACACGGGACGCCGCCATCAAAACACAACAGTGCTGCTCAGTGCTGCTACAGCTCTGTTGAAGTTGAAGAATAAGATCCAAGTATTTTAAAAGCATCCATTCAGGAAACCGCTTCTTATAGACAACCAGAGAAGTATTAATCAGTTCTACAATAAATACTGTTCTAATCAAAAACTGTTGTTTGTCGTCTATCAAAGGAACACGAAAGTGACTGATCAGATTTTTCATAAAAGGCCAATTTTAGCTAACCCCCTAATATCCATCTACCTGTCAATATAGGCTACAGCTAGGTCCCTACGTATTTCTACAGTGACACAATATTCAGAATTGTGGCCTTGCACACCACCACAGTGGATTCGAAATGGAGCAATCAAGACATGATTGAAGTGCAGACTTTCAGCTTTAATTTAAGGGGTTGGACAAAAATATAGCATTACACGTTCAGGAATTACAGCCAGTTTTACACATTGTCACCCCATTTTCAGAGGCTCAAAAGTCTTTGGACAAGACAAACTATACATAACATACATAACATCGTCCTTTGCTGTCTATGACTGCCTGAAGTCTGGAATCCATGGACAACATCACCAAATCCTGAGTTTCCTCCCTTGAGATGCTCTGCCAAGCCTTTGCTACAGCTCCTTCAGCTGCTGCTGGTTTGTGGTTCTTTTGGCCTTCAGTTTGGTCTTCAGCAGGTGAAAAGCAGCTCAGCTGGATTGAGGTCTGTGGACTGACTTGGCCATTGAAGAATATTCCACTTGTTTGGTAACTCTTGGGTTGCTTTCGCAGTATGTTTTGGGTCATTGCCCATCTGCAGTGTGAAGCTCCATCCTATCAGTTTTGTGGCATTTGGCTGAATGTGAGCAGATGTTATAGCCCCATAAACATCAGAATTCATCCTGCTACTTCCATCTGCAGTCACATCATCAGTAAACTCTGGTGACCCAGGTGGCAGTCATACATGCTCACGCCATAACACTGCCTCCACCATGCTGGACAGATGATGTGCTCTGCTTCAGGTCATGAGCTGTTCCTTTCATTCTCCACACTTTTCTCTTCCCATCATTCTGTTACAAGTTAATCTTCATTTCATCTGTTCAAAGAACCTTGTTCCAGAATTGGGCAGGCTTTTTTTTTTTTCGCAAAGTGTAATCTGGCCTTCCTGTTCTTGAGTGATACCAGTGGTTTGGACCTTGCTGTTTACCCTCTGTATTTATTTTCTCACAAACGTCTTGTTACTGTAGATTTGGACAATGATACTGCTACCTCTGAAAATGTTTTTGATTTCCCTAGATGTGAAGGGGTTTTTCTTCACCAGGGAAAGAATTATCCGGACATGCACTTTAGATGTCTTCTCTGGTCTTTGAGGCCTTTTGGTGTTGCTCAGCTTACCAGTGCACTCCTGTTTCAGGATATACCAAACCATTGATTTGGTTAGTCCTGCAGTTGTTGCTATCTGTCTGATAGATTTTATTTGCTTTTTGAGCCTGATGATGGGCTCCTTCACCTGCATGGACACATCTTTAGATCACATGTTGAGGGTTCTGATAAACAGTTACCAAATGCAAATGCAGACATTTGGAATGAACTCCAGACCTTTTGTTTTCTTGATTTGTTATGGAATAACAAGGGAAAAGGTCACACCTGGCCATGAAACTGCTTTTTAGTCAAGTGTCCAATTACTTTTGAGCCTCTGAAAATGGGGTGACAATGTATAAAACTGGCTGTAATTCCTAAACGGTTAATGCCATATTTTGTTCAACCCCTTAAATTAAAGCTGAAAGTCTGCACTTCAATCAGGTCTTGATTACTCCATTTCAAATCCACTGTGGTGGTGTGCAAGGCCAAAATTCTAAATATTGTGTCACTGTCCAAATACTTATGGACCTAAATGTACCTTCAGGTAGTCATCCCATGTATACTTAATATTGTATAAGGGAAAATAATAACATTTGTTTGTTTGTGTATATGCATATATATGCACATGGTGATGGCTTTCACAGACCTGTACATCTGCGTTTGCCACACGGGATCGTCTTCGCGCCCATCTGATCCGTCACGAGGAGAAGGTGCCATGTCACATCTGTGGCAAGCTGCTGTCTGCTGCCTACATCACCGACCACATGAGGGTGCATAATCAGTCCCAGCATCATGCCTGCCACCTTTGCAATCGCAGTAAGTGACATTGAGACACTGTGTCAGAGTAGTACAGTTTGTTTTCAGGAGGACAGAAACTTTCCAGGCATCCAGGGCATTTTGACCAACAAGGAACCAGTTCTGTTCCAGTTTGCAAACCTAATTTTGAACCGTTCTGAACATTTCAACCAAAAATAAATTGGTTAAGAACCTGAAAAGTTTGTTTCTAGCTGGAACCCAAAAAATTGTAGGACCTCAAGTGGGAACTGTGACAACAACAACAGGGAGTGTGTCTTATTCTGTAGGGTAGGTTAGAGACAACAGAGAAATCATAGAGCGTGCTGTTGTCACGAGTTAACACCTTGGTTCCAAGAAGCCAAACAGAACTGGTTCAAGAACCAGAACTGTTTTGGTCAGAAAGTGCTAGCAGTTTTTGATGACATTATTTTCATCTGGCCAAACAAAGTGAGCTAAAGAATTTGAGAATTAATAACACAATTACACATTGCATGGCTAAATTTATCATGAATGAAATCACATTTGTTTTCTTAACCTTGCACTGTCAGCTGATTTTGCAAGTTCATTTTTTATTGACTTGAAAAACACACCCCAACTGAAGTGTTACTGGAAGCCACAAAAAGGCTGGACCAATAATCATCCTTCAAGGAAGTACAGGCATGACTTAGGTGATGATGACAGTGAGACACAACACTGTAACGAATTTGAAAATAAATACTATAGAACATCAATATAGATTTTCCTCGCAAAAATAGCAAGAATCATATACCAACATGCCAGCAACCTAGCAATATGCTCACCAATATGTTTGCTCACTTTCACCATCACAGTTGCCGTGGTTTGTTTAGTTTCTGCGCTGTCATAGTTCATAATATGGTTTGGTTGTCTGATTGGACGAGTTAGCTAATGGTAGACAGATGGTTGATCCAATCACCTGTTACGTGTTTTTGCAAATGCCCGTTGCTGCCGCCCCTTTACCAAATGTTTTGAACTCAGAACATCAGATGCTGGTTCATGAAGTGAACAATGGAAACAAAATCAGAGTGTAACTGTGCTGGCCAGTTTTACCCACCCTCAACAAAAACTCCTGCCCATGCTTGTAATCAGACAGAGGGCACCAAATACCTGTTTTCCAGTGTGTCATTATGAATCCCACCAGAGTTCTGGGCAAGGTATGCCCACCAGCATAGAATGTGTTGGCCTCTTGCTCATCCACTAAATCAGAATTGACAAGCCCTCATTCAGTCATAACCCAAACCTTAACTTTGTGGGTACATCTTGCCCTAAATTCGGTGTCTCATAATAATGCTTATCCAGCCATTGGTTTCCATTCATTCCACTATGATATGAAAATGAACTTTGATAGACTTCAAAACTTTCTCCACACCAGTATTCCATCACCGTAATAAGTTCTCCACATTAGTTTCCCTAAAAGCAACAGCACTGCTATGTTTTTAGGACTTGAAATTGGGTGGAGTGAAATGCTTCATCTGCTTTCCACAGCCAATCATCAGTCTGTGGTTTAGGAATGTTGACGATTTTGTTAGTCGCAGAAGTGGAGCATTATAAGGTGACTGTTTGAACCAAAAAATGTAATTTAAAAATCAAGAGACTTTGAGTATATGTTGTGTGTAGTACCCCTGCATGAATTGCAAAATTGTTGCAATATAAAATGTGAGAAAATTATAGCAAATCAGTCATATGGTCCTTCAAAGGCTGCATATAGTAAAGGAATATAATTTTCTGGACTTACTAGACTGTTCTGCCTGCTGTTATTTGCTTCTACCTGCTTGGTCATCATATCCATGTTACTAATGATTGCTTATCGGAAATCTCTCGTGTGCAAATATCTTATGAAAGCACCAATATTCATCCCAACAGTATCTGCACAATATTGATATCAGGCATTTCGTCAAACATATTGTGATATTTGATTTTGTCCATATCACCATGCACTAAATTGGGCCACAAAACAAACTTGATCGGAGCACCTCCTGAAATGTTGTGTCTCATATTTTTCAGGTTTCACCACCCTCACCTACCTGCGTGTCCATGCTCAGAAGCACCACGGGCAAGAGTGGAAGG
>OMLB01026971.1:0-15102 GCA_900302555.1 Myripristis jacobus | reverse complement strand
CACGCCCTGCCCCCAGGCTTTATCAACATTACTGATTTCAGTGCCTAAGCCTCTTATGCAGCTCTAAGCTCTCAGACTGAAAGATGAAAAACTGCAATATAACATATCACACACACACACACACACACACACACACACACACACACACATGTAAATAAATAAATAAACAAAGCTAAATACATTAAGGTATGGTATATTATTATCACTTAAGCACAGTAAGACAGTAATGATAATTTATATTCATAATATTACACCATAACATTCCATACTATCACAAAATTCAAAACAAGTTTTTCAGGGAATTACTACTGTTAGAAAATAACCAAAAAAAGAAAATGGAAAAACAAACAAATAAAAAATCAACAACATTACAGTCTGTTCACAAACAGACTGTACTTACATACTTACAACTATACACTGAACTTATAAGGGTGACATGGTTATGTTGACATATTGGCTTTATATTTTTCCCATTTCTCCCATCTTTTCACAAAAATATGGACTTCATTTCTTATTCTCATATTCATTTTTTCCATTATATTTTGTTAACAAAACTACCCTTACCTCTTCATTAAATCATTCTCTTTTAATCAATTCTAACTTATGAGACATAAATACCATAGGAATGGCTGTAATGCCTGGATCATGATGTACTACAGTTGTAACAACTGTAAATAAATAAACAGGTGTCTAAAAAAAAACAAAAAGTGTTTATTACAGATTTATGACAAGAAAACCTTGACACACAGTGCTGAGCTGCATCTCAAAGGTTCCCAGTTTTCAGATGATGAATACCACTTCGATGTGGCATCTGCTGTTGACCTTTTATCTCCCCTGAAGATCCCCAGCCCGAAACTAAAACAGGTCTAAAACATGGGAGTGAAGTGGAATAGGTCGATTAAAATTTATAGTAAATATATATTGAGATTTCTGTTGTAATGCTCCAGCAAAACCCACTAAGGGATTTGAAATTTTTATAGGCAAAAAAATAATACCCTTAGAAATAAGAGGGGTTTTTGTTTGTTTATTTGTTTTCCTCCCTCATAAACAGATTGTTGGTATAAGCTTGTTTGTTGTGATATATTATGAATATTTGATCTATGGGCCTTATACGGATCAAAAAGCAGGGATTAAAATAAAGATTAGGGTTGAATTGCTCAAAACTGGAGCTAATGATATTAGTGGGTTTTTTTTGGGTTTTTTTTTTGTTTTTTTATTGTGATGCAAGTTGACAGCAACCCATCTTCGTGGCACAAACAGTTCATGTCTCCCTGAATTATCCCTCTGATCTTGGAGTGAAATCAGCTTTGTCCAGCTGGGATGTCTGAGTTACTGTCACAATGCCAGTGAATTTGGTCTTTAATTCACTATTATTCCACTAAGAGGAGAGCAGTTGCCTTTGATTGTTGCTGACAACAATGTAGGCTCTGTTGGCTCTGTCCTTGGGAGAGAATTGTTCATTAGCACAATCATGGATTGAATCATCTGAAGCACTGTTTACATGCTGCTTGTAATATGTGGGAATCTCATCCAATTCTGACCCCCAATACCCAATCTTTGTGTTACAGGCACAAGCTTATTTCACATCTAATCATTTTTTCTTGGCAGTAGGAAATTAGAAATTGTGCATCTAAAAGAAGGACAGGAGTAAAGTGTGCAGTAATTTATGCAATAATTTTTTACTTTCCAGGTGTTAAATCACTCATCTCTGCAATTATGGCAAATCCTACATATCCTCAGGTAGTATAAGGCTTAAGGGAACAAACTAACAAACTAGTTTTCTTTGGGGGGGGGGGATTCACTTTTCTCTCTTACCCAGACTCAGATGAAAGGATTGATAGCAATTTCATCTCTGTGGGTCCAGTGCAAAGATGGTGATGGGTTGCATGCTGAGCCAGCTCAATGAATGGCCACAGTCCATCCAAGCCTAGCTCCTGTAAGTGAGGAGAATTTCCAGAAGCTCCAGAGCTGAATTTCTTAAGCAATATACCATGCATTTATCATGAGTAACGATGAAAACATACAATATAAGATGATTTAAAGGTATAGGGGGTTGCCAGGTGTGACCTGCTTACCCACACACTTGAACATTACTACTAACAACATCCAGCTGACTTTAGCTGTATTGTTTACATTATTGACAAACTGGCTTTCAAAGTTAGACATGATTAATATCTGACTTTGAAAGAGATAACGAAGAGGATTTCTTTACAACAGATGAAGATCCAGGCATCCATATTTGGACCCAAATATACAGAAACGGAGTTGCTGTTTTCAGATACTGAATGAACAAGAACGGAAGCTGAATCAGTTAACCAACCTGTGGCCAAGATGAGAGCCACAGCTGATGGGGATTGGTGGTGCAATCTCTTCTTGTGCAATTGGTAACACATGCCAGCCCATAATGATCAGTGTTGAGTGTTTATGCTTAATTGAAATTGGTTCTGTCATCGATGATGCAGAGGCCCTCTCTGTTCCTTTAAATCGCTGAATTTGAATGGAAAACTCGTCACTGGAAAACTTCACCACGATGGCCATAATGGTGTTGCAACTGAGATGATCTACTGACTTTTAATGGGATTACGAGTGGTTCTGTGCGCCTCAAGAAAAGTTTCCACTTCACTGAATAGTAGCCATCTGAAAAGTAAACCACTCAGCCCTTTCCAATCATTAATCTGTGCTGCTGGAGTTTGAAGGCGTTGATTGGTCCCACAGCTGTATGTTATATGCCGTCTGCTTTATGAAAAACACAGCCCTCTGAAATTCATCTTGCACCCCAAACCACATCAGCTAATTGACACTCAAACAAAGCTGAGAGAGCTGCATTCTGCTGCACTGATTGATGGACGAACATGAAAAGTAGCCTGCCTTCTCCCATTGTGTGACTGTTCAATCAAACCTTGGCCACTGTGGCTGGCTGTCATCAATATGCATGGAGATAGCCTGTCACCACTATATTCTGCTCCTGTGTGAGGCAACACAGCCCATCTCTTTTTCTTTGCTTATGAAGGTGCTATCTGTCTGCCCACCAGTGAACACTGCAAGAGTGTCCCAGCTGCACCTCTTCCTCATCAGTCTGTCCAGGAAAGTAGGAGGACACCGTAATTATGTGAACCAGAAAGCAGTTCATTAGCATGAAAAATACTCAGGACACTCATCTTACAGGTTATGGAATAAAATAACTTCATAGATCCAAAGTTCAAATATCCCATAAGATTTGTTCTGTAAATGTAAATCATTAATTTACAATCAATGTCTGAAATACCACCCTGACACATTTAATCTCTGCTGGCCATATCTCCATACTTCTTCCACTCATGATATTTTACACCCCACCCGTTTTCAGTTTGATATTCATGAATAAAAGAAAAACAGTTCCCTGTGGCCGTCAGCTTTTAGCTACGGCATGCATGTTAATGGCATGCAGTCTAAACATACATGCCATTCAACTTATATGGCCTTCAAGCTGAATTTAACTAACAAATCACCAGATTTTTAGATTAGTGTACAGCCCAGCTATCATAGGGAAGGCATTTGCATCCACCGACAGTAAGTATCCCTCTTTCTTGTAATATTATCATTATATATTTGGTGGTTTCTCTTCACACAGCACAACTGTCAATTTATTGTGTGTTCGAGAATGTGGCCAGGCTTCATTGCTGGGTGGAGACTTTAATTTTTAAGCACTAGGACTGGCCCTGAGGTCCAAACAAAACAGAGCAAGAAAATCACATTTACAAAAAAGAGACATGGATGTATGTCCAAGTCAGTTAGGACACAAAAAAAATGTGTATGGGACTGGTGATATGAGAAAAATACTGCCGTTACAGAGCGTAGGATTGATATTAGCAACAAATGCAGTATTAAATATAGGCCTACAGGAAATATGACTTATTTGAAATGTGTTGTTGTTTATTTATTTATTAATTGGGGGTGGGGGTATTTTTAAGACTATCTGACCAATCCCTCCAACAAGACCGACAAGTTTAAATATGTTCATTAAAATTAACTAGCAGGTCATCGTGGAGCTGCCATAAGTCCTCCTTCACTCACTTCAAAGCTGTTTGCCAGTTATTAGGTAACACAATGTATGCTGAAATATTAGGATGTGAACAGAACTGTCAAGGAGAAACAGAGATGATGCTGCCAGTCCTCTCGCCACACACTGGCTGATGTGACCACTGGGCCAAACTCCCAAACAGTCATAAGAGCTTGTTTTAATGATACAAAATGAGTTGTGCTATACATTTTCACTAGATAGTGAAATAATACTGCACTGCAAATATGACCGTGTACTTATTTAATATTGTAGTCCCGTGCAGAATATTGCATACAAGCCATGGTATCTGGGACCATACTGAATCTGAGGTAGACATAGTAGGTCTCCTGATGCTCTCTCCGATGGGATATTTGAACAGATGTTCCCGGTGAATGAGACACGAGTAAACAGGTCCTGGCTGTGTTTGTCTCTGGTGTACAACAGCTGTCAGCACCCATGAGACAGGAGGTAGGGGGAGAGAACTTTAAGGAGGGGATAAACGTAAAGGACATGGGCTGGTGCCAGTAGATTTAACCTGCAGGGGAATGTCTGCAGTTCCTGTTCAAAGCTGTTGCAACTTGAATTCATGAGGAATCCTGATATGTGGGAGCTGTATGATGATGCATGCATTTATTATGGGCCCAATTTAGTGTGAAGCTAGGTTTTATGTGTAATATGATGCACCGAATTGAGCTGTTCCTTTTCAGTCTTGGAGCACTCAATGCTCACTCTTAGCATCTGAGAGGTGCCTTCTCTTGTGCACTCCTATATTCAAGATCTTTGCTTCTTTCTATTCCCTAGCAATATGGAATACCAGGCCATGGACTATTTTCCTTTTTTATGCATTACTGTTGAAGTGTTTAAAGTTGCAATGTGTTATATTTCTGCTTTCCTGAAGTATGATATGGCCAGTAAATATCAGCAGGGGTTGCTGAATGGTACTGAGCAAAACAAAGTAAACAACTTACAGTACACCCACTGTGGAGATGTCTGGTCTCAAAATTACAAGAGCAAGCTGAGACTGTTTCTGTGTTTGAAGGCCCTACCACACTTGAATGACGACTGGCCCCCTGTAACACTTCCTCATCTCCCTTCACAAATGATGCAGAAATCGCAGTGAACTGGTCTTTATAGAGCACATTCAACAATGGCATGTGCAGTGGCTCTAATAGTGGCCAACAGGTGCAAGGACAAAGGCAGGTGTTACTTCCAGTGGTCTGTCAGACTGGAAGCTGACTGGAATTAACATATGTTGTTGATTTTTTTCTTTTTTGCTTGATCTATTTTGGCTACTTTACCTTCTATATAACCAATAACAACAATAAGTGGCTTTTAAATGCGGCATGCGTCTGAATAGCTGGATACAAGAAATTCCTTACATACACATACATATGAAACACGTGCAGGCAACTGAATATTTGCACAGCACATATGCAACACACCACATACCTGTGCAAAAGTTACAGATACAAATTAATTTTTCACATATACTGTATATGTGTAAGTGTTTCACATATGTATGTGTGAGGCAATTTTCTGTTTGTATCATTGCTGATGCTGTGAGCCTTTTTAGTAATTGTCTCCTGCACTGATCGGTTCTATTGCAATCCCTGTAGAAACCAGTGTGTACCTCCCTGTATCATTGCATTCAAATGCTGAAATTCAATGCAACATAACCCAACACATTGCTACAAGAGTAAACAAAGCAAGGTGTATCATTGTAAATGCCAAATAAAACTTGTTAGAAAGCATATTTTACAATTAGTTTTGAATGGACAATCTCAAGACATATTTGAC
Organism: Myripristis jacobus; assembly: GCA_900302555.1. Taxonomy (NCBI): domain Eukaryota; kingdom Metazoa; phylum Chordata; class Actinopteri; order Holocentriformes; family Holocentridae; genus Myripristis; species Myripristis jacobus. The sequence continues at coordinate 9,266 of OMLB01026971.1, read as the reverse complement.
TGTAGTGATTTTCCCATTTTCAGGGAAAAAAAAAACATTTTTAATGGCTTGTTCTAAACGCTGGCAAGAGCTGCTGCAGCAGGGAGGTGAGTGACTCCTCACTAAAGCTAGGTGCAAGGTTGTGGTTAGCTGCTCCTTCCCTGATCAGAGATACTGGATGCATACTAGTCGGGCCACAGTTGTTGTCCAAAAAAACACATTATCTGTCTATCTGGCTCACCCCTTTTAACCCCTATTATCTCTGCTATCTCTGCTGACAGCGGGAGAATTAAAACAGAGGTAATCAGAAAACATATCAACAAAGACACCTGCACATTATTCACCCAGGGGCCTTTACACCCACAACAGCTCCGCCTTCAGTTCTGTCAATGATCTAGTAAACAGTTTGACTTCTAAAGTTATGAGTGTTATTGATGCCCCCATGAAGACCAAAATTGTCCCTGTTAAGAAAAAGCAACATGGAGGCCTGACACATTTGTTAATGTTCAAAAAAGAGAGTGCACACAGAAAGAATTTAGGTGGCGAAAAACCAAACTCTAGGTTCATTTTGACATCTTTAAAGAGAGACTTTTCATAGATAAATTGGAACTAAAAAGGACAGGATAACCTCTGAGGTTATTAATAAAAATAACAATAATGCATGCAGCTTATTCAGTGTCACCTGTGCCTTCACATATAGGACTATTCTAGTCAATATGGCAAGTTTTCAGATTAAGCAACCTTGACAGAAATTGTCCAGCACTTTAGGCCTACTACTTAATGCCTTGGCACTCTGTCTACAAGCTTCTTTAAAGATGTTTCAACTGCCTAGCATCAGATGAGCTACAGATAGTCAATTGTTCTCTTCAGTCAGGCATTTTTCCAAGGACCCTGAGGACCATAGTTATTAAACCTCTTTTTGAAAAGTCTAATCTGGATGCCTCAGTAATAAGTAATTGCAGGCTCATATCAAACCTACCTTTTTTCGAAAAGATCATTGAAAAGATTGTTTTTCAGCAACTTAACACTTCTTGGTGCAAAGCAATTAATCCTTTTCAGTCTGACTTTCGATCATACCACAGCACCGAGTGTGAACTTGATAAAGTTCCAGATGACATTCATCTGAGCAGCAACTCAATACTGAATTTGACACAGTTGAAAATAAGATACTGCTCGACAGACTAGAAGAGTGGCTGGGACTTTCTGGCACTGAGCCAAATTGGTTCAAATCATATTTACAAAATAGGGACTAATTGGTGTCAAGCGGTAATTATGAATCTGAAAAATCACATGTGAAGTTCCTCAAGGGTCCATTCTCTGGCTCAGATTATGGAATATACTAACATCTCTCCATAATTATGCAGATGACACACAACTCTACATAACAGTGTCACCACATGATTGCAGTCCCTTACATTTGCTGATGAAGTGCATTGAACAAATTGATGAGTGGATGTGCCAAAATTCTCTGGCAACATGTGCAACTGAGCACAGAAAAAAACTGAATTATTGTTTTTTGGCCCCAGAGAAGAAATACTAAAAGTCAGTGCTAAAATCTACAAAACAAGCCAGAGGTCTGTAATCACGAAATAAATTGCAACGCCCACAAAGAAAAAGAAAAGAAAACAAACAAACAAGCAAACAAACAAAATCTAAATCACTACTACCACCTTAAAAACATAGCAAGAATAAAAACAAGTCTAAACTGTCTAAACAAGATACAGAAAATTTGGTCATACATGTATTTTCAGCAGGCTAGACTATTGTAATGGTGTCTTCACAACCAATCAGCCAGCTGCAGCTTATCCAATGCTTCTCTGTCCTCACTAACACCAAGAAAGTGGAACTTGTTACACCGGACCTTCAGTCACTGCACTGGCTTCCTGCGTGTCAAAAGATAAATTTTAAAATCCTACTGCTGGTCTATAGAGCACTAAAAAGTCTCTGGCTTGAATATATCTCTGATTGTATGTTCTGAATGGTGCTATATAAATAAACTTGCCTTGCCTTGTCTATCAGCATTCACCATGAAAATAATGATAATAATAATAAATATACCTTACCAAAGTAGGCTTTACTACCATAGTCACAACTGCAGGCTTTCTTCCATGTCCTTAGAGTTTGCAGGTGTCAGTGAGTTGTTGGTCATGTTCTCCTTATTGGTTGTATATCAGAACAACATGGGTATCTATGAAAATGCTTATTTCAGATCCAGTCCAAAGCTTTCACATGAAATTATTTTATTGTTGGACTCTTTTCAAACATGGCAACAGTGCAGGAATAGGAACAGGAAGTGAAGACCCATGCAGGGGAAGGTACAATCTCTCTTTCTATTGTCATTTTGGTATTCAGTCTGTTATCCCTGCCTGCGCTTTCAGAATAACCCGAAACATCAAAGTGATTCTTACTCATAGAGTGGTATTTGCTGCTTCAAGAGTGTCCACCAAGTTTGGTCCATTAAATACCTCCCTGTCACAAGACCGAGAGCTTCACTGGAAGTTCTCCAACATGAATGAAGTAGATACAGACAGGAAAACAACAAGATTTTGAGGGGTGACACAAAGCTGAAAAATTGTTTTGAACGATGCACAACAACATTTGTTTGAATCAAGCTGGGCTAGTCTGCATTTTTGCCTGTAAGAATTCACTGAAATAATATTCTGTGTCAAAATCGACATATATCATAAACTTTTTACTCATGTCACAGCCAGACCACAAGCAGCAAGACTTATTGCATTGAAACGTGTGTCAGCAATTGTTATGTCCATGTTACGTCCAAGCCTGCAATTCCTGTAAATCTGTTCTGGTGTGCTTGGCAACCTGATGGTCAAATATGTCCAGTTATTGAAGATAATGCTCACAGTGCAGTTGGAAACATTGTTGTTCATGTTTTGTTACATGATCAACAACAGGTTTTATTTTTATTTATTTATTTATTTATTTAGGTGTGTCATAATTAGACCTGCACTAGGCAGCAAGAGATAGAGGTCAAAGATATTTGAACAACATCCCAGGACATGCTGTCCTGGGATGACTATTGTCATGTTAGCTGGAGTGAAACAGGGGGATGCCTGCGGTGCTATCTTGCTCTGTAAATCATCATTCAGAAGACAGTACACCTCAATGATGGAGGCCGCTGTCCTTGCGCAAATGCTAGATAGGGCGGCTGTTGAACTCAGCATGTTAAAATGATTTTTTTGGCACCCGCCGTGTGTCCTGGTAATGCTGCATCCTTTGATGTTCCCCTAAAAATTCAACTGATTTGTGCTTGAGATGAAGCTGTGTATGAGTGTGTCTGGTGGGAGGAAGGCTGGAGAGGAGACAGTCTATGCATTAAAGCATTTTCCAAGCATCCATTGAAGGCTCTAGTGGACTGAAATCAAGGTGATGATGATCAATTCATATCCAGTGTGATGATTTTAAGTAAGCAGATTTTTTGTTTTACATCAGGACAGGGATCAGAGCACAAAACATGGGTTTGGGCAAGGTTTAGGATGCATCCAAAAAATGTATGAGACTGGACTCAAATCCGAATGAAAATCTACTGATTATAATGTCAGATGCATGCCTTGATTTCCATATCACCAGAAGTGTGCACCTTGCAAGAGGCCACATATCCCCATGTGCCATTTAGCGGTGCTTAAAACTGTCTGATGAATCCTCTTGCATAGCAGAAGAGTGGAGGCAGTGAATCCAGTATCTGTGAAAGTGTGTTTGCCATTCTACTCTGCTTCACAATTCTTTTTCTTGTTGTTCTGATATGAAAACGCATCAGTTCCTGTGTGCATCTTGCAGTAGTTTATATAAAACAACTTGATGCAGCACACAGGAATACACAGCCTACTGCAAGATGCACACTGACAACATACTCCACCTAACGACAAACTCTGGCTACAAGTTAGCTCCATGCAGCTTTGTTTGTGGCTAATTATTGTTATATTGATAGCTGTCTAACAACATATACAAGTTAGAATTCAGTTAGAGCCCTCAATCGCAGTTACAGCCTCAAAAGGCTTTACAGGCCTACAGCTTGTAGAGAACAAAACAACACCCTATTATTTATCCATAGTCTGCACCTCTTTGGGTGTGTGTTATACTACTTTTCTGCAATTATTTGGTAACCTCACCAAAAAACAACCAGTGTCAAGGGGAGTCTGGATGGATCTAGGGTGCTTTGGTTTTAGAGCTATCGATAAAACTACATGAGTGCATTTAGCTGACATAATCAAATACATCTTGTGATTATGAATAACTATTTGACAGTTATTCAAATATATATCTTTTTTCACTATATAGTTTATGTCAGTAATTGAGTGAAAGTTTTTAAAAAAATATATAAATATGAAAAAATAAATAAATAAATATAACCCATCTCATCGCAACTATGGCTCATTTATTCATTTATTTTATTTATTATTATTATTACTATTGATTAATGTGCACTGTCCCTGACAAATAAACTAACATATGATTTAATAAATAAATAAGAAGAGCAATAATATGCTGATAACAGCAAATATTTTGCATTTTGTACACTTTGAGGTCATTTTAAAACAGTTTGCAATAAAAGTGACAAAGCTGAAATATTATTTATGATAAGATAAATTAGAAATTTTAATGTCATTCCATATATGGGCACAATAAATCGGAGTCCTCTTCAGACATGCATTAGGATAGTCTGGAAAGGTGCTCTGTATGGGGTATTATTCAATATTTCTTAAACGATAAATGACTTGACATGATGAAAATATTCAAATATGGTTTCCAAAATGAGACATCCAAAATGAGAAAAATAGCACATCTACCCTTGCAAACATTAAAACAAATTATGAATCAATTTAAAGATGGTTCAGTGGGAAAACTAAATTAATTGACAAAATAGTAGCACTCAACAATTTTACAGCTACTGAATGATGAAGTTTCTTAATATTTTTTTCCCCTAAATGGATATGTAGCATTCTAAAAGATTTTCCTTTCATATTACCCTTTAAACATTTGTTGTGGTCTGAAAGAACAAATATGTATTGCTGAAATGCAGAGGCAAGTGTTTTTCAGGTCCTCAGGTCTGCTAGACCGCCAGATTGACAAGAACGTGTTTGTGTGTGCATCTGCGTCTGTTTGTGTGTGAGAAAAAAAAAAGATGAAGAAAATGAAAGAGAAAGAGAGACGGTTGGGGAGGCAGTATATCTCTTGCATGTATAGCAATCGCTGACCATCTTTTTCTTCTGTGACAGTGATCAAGTGTGGCTTACCAAGACAGCGTAGGTGATCGAGGTGTCCACAGTGACAATTCATCATGCTATCAGGGAACACAAAGATGACAAGTTGTTTTACTGCTGAATCAATTTTTATATTTTTCAACTCCAAACACACACACACACACAAAAACCCTCGTGGTTGAAACAGAGCAATTCTTGCACCAATTTCTTTCTTTCTCTCTTTTCTCATTCTTTTTTCTTCTTTTATATCTTGCATTTAAATTTAGATGCTCAGCAAGACATCAATACATGTCTGTTAATATTTAAGAGACCTGTTAGATTATATTTAGTGAAGACATGTTTCCATCAGAAGCATTTCAGCTGAATGCATACACACACAAATGCATGCATGCTCACGCTTATTCACACAAATTTCTCCCATTCTACAGAAAATCACTGTGGGCAGCAGAATGGCATTATGAATCACCAGTATCCTTACAACCCATGGCAACAACATCATGACATCAACATGACAGCAGCAATTAGAAATGAGTGTGTCTGTGGAGGTGGAATCTCTCATGACTATTGAGTAGAGTAAAGGGGCCAGTATACCTGGAAAGCTGGAAGAATAAATGAAGCACCTGCGGACAAATCTGAAAACACCGTTGCTGATACAGAGAGAAAGATCCACAATCAGACGGAGATTCAGTGTTTACATCTCATAGAGTGAAGCATACACTCACTGAACTGCTCTCAAAGACACACAGAACAGAAGTTAAATGCTAACCCTACATTAACCCTACAGTTACAGGACAGTCAAGAGAGACTATTTTACTGGACAGTTTGTGAAACTTATCCAGCAAAACAAACTATTAAATGATTGAATACCCACATTCTTGACAGATGGGCATACATGTGACACAGTACATAAAATAAAACTCTCAACAAGGAAATTAAACAGTATTCAGTGGTCTTAAATGTGCTGATTCTATAGCACTATGAAGAAATGAGAGGGAAACAACAGCTTCCTGGCCTCCCAACCCTAATGTGCCAACCATGTAATATTTGACCCAGCTGCAGACAGGGGAAGGTCGAAGCTTGAGAAGACATAAGACAAAGTTTAGCCAAAGGGTTTACACAGAAAACACAGAAAGACCTCAAATGAACGCTTCTCCTGACGTCAGTATGCCTGGCAAGATGTCGTTTTGCCCCAAAGATGTATTGTTAAACTGGGGCCTTCGCTGCTGAAGCCAAAACAGAAATAGAAACAGAAATAAGAGAGCAAAAAACATGTGAGGATAGAGGACAAAGAAACATGGAAAGCAATAGCTTTGGAGGTCAGCAGTGTGAAAGGTTGTATAAGGAACCAGAGGAATGGATTCTGGAGGCGGGGGGTGTAAGTGAAGTGGAATACAGAAAGTGCATCTATGCTTGTCCCACTGGACTGCTCCCTCACATTTGTGCTCTGCCCCGGTTAAAGACTCTCCTGTTAAAAAAAACAACAGAATCATTTATTGAACTGACATTAAAATTTAATGCTAAATGGTAACCAGTGTTTTTTCCTATTGTATTTTCAAATGACTTGATAGCCTTTTATTTTTCCCTTGTTGCTTTTATTATCAAGGGGCGTTTTGTTGGGTTTCATTTTGCATGTTGGGTTCTCTCCCTACAGAATCCCCTCCACTGCCTCTCTCCTTCTTCCATCTTGCCTCTCCCTGCATCTGTTTCTCCCCGTCTTTGACTTGCTCCTGTTTTTCCTTTTTCTGTGGCTTGACTAGCTGTATCATCCTCAGGAGATTTTGACATGATATTAAGCTATAGTTACAAGGCAATACTCTGATGTGGATCCTGAGGGAAATCTCTTAGATCTGGAGTGTGCCATTTTTACTAGAGGAGGCAGGTGTCTGCCTTGCTGAACCAAACAACGATATATTTAATTTTGAAAATGGATACATACTACCACCCTCAAGTCACCAGGGATCTGCATTCCGAGATGATCTGCCTTTTTTTCTCTCTCTTAGCCCAGGAGGATGTTAATTCATTGACAGAATGAGGTATGATTCCAGCAGTGACAGGTGTGGGCAGAAGCAGGTGCTTCCTTGTGATACTGTCGTGAAATTTATGTCTCTCGTCTCACAGTGAGGGCCTTTTCTGCACCAGCTGCTGCAACCTTGTGTGGAGAAAGCTAAGAGGTTTTAATTAGGAGTAGGAGTGTTATTAATTACACATTCATTCACACTCACATCACTGTCTTAAAGAACTTCCTTCTACCATCAGACTCCTCCCCTATTCCTGCTTTTTAGCGCAAAACTCATTTATGCACCCCAGAATTTACTCCCTTCCCCGCTGAGAGACAGAGAGCAAATTTGTTAATTTGATGAATGGTGATCCTAATTCCCTTCATGCCATCCCCCCATCCCAGTCTCCCACATCATTCAACACTCTCTTCCATCTTTGATCTAGGACCCCCATGGGGAGTTGTGTTTGAAAACTCAGACCCCTGACAGCTCTTTCAAAAGGGCCAGGATTTAAGTGAGGTGGGGGTATATGCAGCAGATTAGTTTCTTAAACGACTTGGGGAACAATGAGCAGAGGAATTTCTTATGAAAAGCTCCTAGGATTCATTACTCTCACTAATTTAATTTCACCCTTTTGTACAAACGAGATGATGAGGTCATAACTCAGTGCAGAAACCTGAGACAGTGGCTGTTGCTGCCGACAATGTGATAAAGACACGTAATAATGCTTAAGTTCCTCAGATTTATCCTTCAGAGAGAGGAGACTTTAATCTTCTGCTATAATATAGCAAGGCTTTATTAATATCCATTCATAGGTACTCTGCTAGGCATTACAGGCACTGGCGCTACATTACTGTAATCAGGGGCAGAAAGAAGCTGATTCTCAAGCCTCAATTGTCCCAAAGGAATATATATCTCTGTTGTTATTTATTATGTTCATATAGTTTGGAAATATTGCATATATGTAGTTCTTGTTTATCACTGTGTTACATACGGTGTCTTCTGTTTTGTAGTCCATCAGGTACTCTGCTAACCCTAACCCTTCCCTTGAAATCAAATAACCACAGATGACACACAGATCTGTTCTGTGTTGGAGCTTTTGGATCTGCTATCGGATGAGTGTGTATGTGTTTGAACTCGCACTTGATGCCACTTAATTCCTGAGGAAGATCTCTGACCGAAAGCTTGTAATAAATGATATTTGCATAGATTGGGGAGTGCAGATGCTCTTTTTTTTTCAAGTTTATTTTAAGTTAAGCTTCAGCACCCCAGCCAAGCAGTGTATCTGGTGGAATTTTATTGGAATTTTTTATTTTTTTATTTTAACCTCTTCCTCACACCCTTTTCAGGGACTCATAACTGCAAAGGGGGTGATTGTGTATGAAAGCTCCTTTGGTCTGTGCATGTCCCTGAGGAGATGCATGCCCTTGCTATAAACATGGCTTTTCTCAAGGATACGCCAGTGTAGGAACAACCCATCCTGGAGGAAGCTGACATGATCGGTGGGACTGCTTTTAACCACAGAACTTCCCCCATCAAGCCACACATCAGGCATGGCTGGTGTGTGTCACCACCAGTGTTCATGAACGGTTCGGAGCTGGAGTGAGGGAGGAGCGGTGCGTCGTTATTTAACGCAGTGCAGTGGTGCGGGTTTCTTTATTGCCGTTCCATCGCTCCGGTGCAGAGCGAGTGGTGAATTACCCCCGCTCCCAGCCTATATATATATATTTTCTTGCAAGTTTTGTAAGCGCTTTTTATCATCCACTTCAAACTGCCAAGTTGCTAGAAATCTATAAACTTAGCTGCCTAATCCTGAACGCTAGGCCTAGTCTAACCCTAGCATCTGGATGACACATCACAGATTGGCCTGCGGAACAGGTAAGTTATGTGTTGTCATGCAAACGTTATCTGATGGTCTTGTTGGAAGACCGGTAACTGTTAGCCTTATTTTAACCATGGTAACGTTAGCTAACGTTAATGTAGACGTCACTTGTTTTATGTTGTTGTGCAGCTTGTCTGGGCGGGCTAAGTTAGCTATGGGATAGCCTATTGTTGACTGCCTGTTCACCTC
>OMLB01026970.1:0-16183 GCA_900302555.1 Myripristis jacobus | reverse complement strand
ATTAACATTAGTTAACATTAGTTAATGCCATAATGTTAATTAACTGTTAGTTAATGATTATTTTGGCATTTACTAATGTTAATAATATCTACAATAACCCTTAAATAACATATAAATTAATACCTTAGCATGAACAGCATTAGTAAATGATTCTTAGACACATTAGTTAACAGTTAGTTAACTGTTACTTAATGTTCATTACCTGTTACTCAATGTTTATTATGGCATTAATTAGTGTTAATTGCTGCTCTTATTGTAAAGTGTTACTAAACCAATTTTATATTACAAATACACAATTACTTCATTCAGGCACATTCAAATTCGGCTTTTGTCCGCTTTGCTGTGAGTGGTTGGGATTGACCCAACGTGCTTGTATTAGTGGCTGGATTTTACATGATTATGACAGAGTAAAACAGTAGCTTCAGTAAATCAGGTGCTTCTGATTTAGGGAATTACCTAAGCACAGCAACTTTTTTTATTTTGATGAGGATCAAAAATAGGACTGGTATAATTGTGGTGTGAAGTGACTAAAATGATGAATTATGACTACAAAAAATGATGAAATGTGATAAGACCAACCTATCTTAAACCAACATTATCATTACTCAATTAGATTCATAAAACATGTGTTAATAGCCTCCTCTGTAATAGAATACTATGGTGCCATACAAGCTCAGATTTGTGGAAAGAGTGAAACTTAAATATGCACTTTGTTTTCTGCAGCACATTTGCAATAAACAATGTGCTTTGGGGATTTTTTTTAAATTTCAGATCAGTAAAAAGTACTTCTTTGTGAATCCGTTATGTTTCTAGGAAACACATGTGCCACTGCTTTGCTGCTATTGCCTTTCCACTTCCAGCACAATAACAATAGCAGTGGATAACGTCTGTCAGCTTTGACTGAAAAAAAAAAAGAAAATAAAAAAACATAAGCCACTATTTTTTCTATTCACAGTAGTGGGTTAGGCACTCAGTTTTGTTTATACATGAATTGTTTATTTGGTTTGGGATTATCCATGTCTGCAAATGTTGCAATGAATTCAAGCAAACGGAAATACAAACACAACGGCAAAAATGGGTGGATTGCATAAGGTCAAAAGGATATTCTGCATATTTAAAGCTTAACCTAGTTTAGCCTCAAAGAAATTACATGATTTTTTTTAAAACTAAAACTACATTATTATTGGTTTATATTTTTATTGTATCTTACATGTAATGGTTAATGTTGTCCAAGCATCCTGATCAAAAAAGGACATTACAACCATGCTGATACACACCATATAAGCACCGTTATCTGTGCTTGAATGCTCTTGTGGCTCACTTATTAAACCACTGTATCCCAGCAGGGCACATTCTTGTCACTAATAAATGCAAAACACATTGGCTGAGAGAGTGAACATTTTGGTCAAACTGCTGAATTTCCCTCATCGTGTCTTCCTCGGGGAAAGCAGTGGGTGTTTGTCTGGCTGCAGGTGTGCCTGTTGGATTGGCCAAAGGAAAATGTCAGTTCCTCCTTGGGCTATTTTTCTGATTTCACTGGGTTGTGTTGGCTTGAACACATGTAAAAACTATTGGCCTCAGTCAGCAGACCAAACTAAAACACATTTGGCTCTGCCATGTGCTAAAAACCAAGGAAACTTACATAGCCATGGGCCCCGTTTATGCATACACCTTTATGCACTAGCTTATTTGTTTTGGAAAATTGAGTGAACTAAGTGCACAATAAAGGGTAAACCATGAGGATAATTCATCACAACCCCACTTCACTGCTTTTGATACATAACTTCCATTGCTACTTGAAGGAGTGTTTACTGTGAGACAGAACCCAAAAATGTTGAAGCAGCTAGATGAATATAACATATTTAGAAGGCTATTACAATTTATAGATGGTGTCAAGCCTCGTGAAGCGCTCCTCAAAAAGCCACGGCAGCGGCTATATTTCCTCAGGAGACAGAGGAAAGTCAGCAAGCCACCTCGCATCCTCTGCAGCTTTTACAGATGTACCACTGAGAGCATCCTCATAAACAGCACGTGTGGAAACGGCACCAGGACAGTCCGTGACCAAAAGTCCTTGCAGCCTGCTACTAAAACATCTCATTACACGTCCCATCAAACATCAAACCTGAGGACATTTACCTCCAGAGAGTCTGCAGGCCAGCCCAAAGCATCATAGAGGACCCCATACATTCACAGCATCGTGTGAAATGCCGTACCTCTGGACTATGACACAGCTTTTCCTCCAAGCTGTGAGGCTGCTGAATACCCTCACTTTCATACCCACCGCCAATCCCCTCCAGCCCAAACCAACTTCCGTCTTGACCTGTTAAGACAATGCCTGGAACCTGGAAAATGATTAAAACTGTTAAAACTGTACCTGCTGCCACCCAGAACTTGACCTACATCCCATTTGCATTTTTCATATTGCACTAATTTTCAATCCTGTGTACTTTGCTGTTTTATGTTTTTTTTATATATGTATGTGTTTGTCAGCGATCAGAGAGGACTGTAATGTCAAAATCTCAATCTCAATCTTTCATTGTGGAGTGCAGCTTGCCTCTCTGTGCATGCCAATAAAGCCTTTGAATCCTGGAATCCCCAAATTAGACTTCACAGATATATTTAGTGCTCGGTTCCCTTGAACAATGGGACATTCTACGGTGCTGTGTCTTTCCACCCACTACAGATATAAATTATGAACGTACGTGAAGCTTTGGAAATAAGTTATGCAACCTCATCCTCTGCTTTTACAGCATGTGGCCTGTCCTGTTGAAGCTGTTGAGCTTTTTAGCACTGAGACAGTTTAAATTGAGTAAATTTAGATTTTATAAATATAATGGATAAATTAAAGGAGGCATGGCTAGTTGTCCTGGTGTGTCACTGCACTTTTTAATCCACTTTTAACACTGACCTGCATGGCCACATATTCCCTCATTGTATTTAATTTACACAAAGAATCCCTGTAGAAGAACATTTAGGTTGCATATTGTTTCAGTATTAGTTATCGTTATTATTTGCATCTTCTCAACAAGTTTGCGCATTCATCATAATTTCCCACAGCCAGTCTCTGATTCTCTTTACATGTTGTGTACATCTTTTATATATCTGGTGACTATACGTTACGCTAATCCATTGTCATTATAAAAACACATCAGTTTAATTGTGGCTCCATTTAATTTCAGAGAGAGAGAGAGAACTATAGAAAGAAAATGAGAGAGAGAAAGAGAGAGAGGTGGGGTGGGTGAGGGGGTTAGCCTGGGTTCTAGTGTGGTAGTTTGACCCAGGCAAAATTCATTCCATTTATCTAAGCACATATTATGTCCTACTTTTTCCACATCATGCAATCTACAACCTAGATTCTCAGTATGGTATGGTCAGCAGAAACCCAGGCAATGCTAAAGAGGCTTAAGGCAGGAATTACATGTGCCACTGATGTTTCTGCGAATTTTAAAGTCCACTGCCCATATCCATCACTTCCTGCTTTATACACACTGCTCTCTGGCCAACACGCTCGTTCACAGAGTCACAGCAGTGCCTTATGAATGTAAAGGACACATGAACTAATGTTTTTAAATGTTACTTATTTATTATCCACACAAAAAAAAAATGTTGAGGAGAGAATTGTGTGTAAAAATGGAACACACACACTTCACACCTTGGACAATCAAACAAAAATCTGTAAAACAAGACCAACTCAAATGCAGCTAGAGTTGCCTGCGAATATCCACACTGAAATCCTTGAAGGCCATCAGCATAATATCCTTGTGCACTGATACAGTAAGTGCTCCAGTTAGAATTCTGCATAGATTAAAGTAAATTTCAGATTTCAGCACAAGGGAAGTGTTTCATCACTCAGCTGCAAACTGACTTGCAGCTCAGTGAGATGATCTCGTTCACAAAAAATAGTAACGAGTATGGAGGCAGAATCCTGTGGCGCTTGTAACTGAATCAAGAAAACTAACATTCGTGCAAATCCTACTCACTTGTTAAAATATAATGACATATGCTTCATGCAAAAACATAATTCCATCCATGTCCATTTATTTATCTCTGTTTTTTATCCATTAATCTGTTGTCTGTTTACTATATACCTATCTGTCCATATTTTCTATATTTTCTCCTGTTTCAGTGAGTGTAAAAGTATGGGATTAGTATGGAAGTATGAGATCATGCAGGCAGGGCTTGTAGGATTAGGGTCTGTAGAGTGACATGTAATCCTTGTCAGTCTGACCTAAAATACTGTTGAAATACCAGGCGTAGTTACTGTACCGCAGGAACGTTCGTAGAAGTCCCTCGTCCCATGTCCAGCGTTGGCTGTGGATATATTCTGCACTGGTGCTGCAGCGGGCTTACAGATTGCTGTTTTCTGAAAGTGACATTGGTAAAAATAAATGAACATAGTATCTTGGTAAAAATGTAAAATCTAAAATGTAATTGATCTGAGGAAGAAGGTAGACCTGAATGATTTTCAACTCATAAATCTTTTTCTTTTTCTTTCTTTCTTTCTTTCTTTCTTTCTTTCTTTCTTTCTTTCTTTCTTTCTTTCTTTCTTTCTTTCTTTCCTTCTCTCTCTCCCTCAATATAACCAATTTCACTGAAAGGGTAGGAGCACTATAACTTTAGCTCTGGCTACACATTTTTTTTACAGGGCTTTGCTGAATACTCCAGTGTGATTGGCCGGTGAACCCGTTCAGTTTCACATCTAATCACGGCACTCTGAAGTCAAGATATCTGGTAGACAGTCCTGCTGTTAAGTTATATCCATGGTTCATTCTAATCTTAACAAATCTGCCTTTAAATCAAGACTTTAAATCAAGCCAGTTTGTGGCGATCCAGACCTGCCCACCCTCCTGCTGTCCATGATTTTGCAATAATGACCAGTCTAACTGTGCAGTATCCCTTACCTCTTTGCCCCTTTGTGGTGGGGTATTGATCTGTCCAATTGACTCATGGCCTTGGGGATGTACCTCTGGCCACAGGGGGTCAGCACTGCTCGATAGTAATTAGTCTCTTTCCACTGTGGGCCAAAAGCCCTATGTCTTTAAGCAAGGGACTGAAGCCCGGAATTTAAGCACTGGTGCCTAATGCTGCTCAATAGTAATTGACTGTGGAACAGTGCCCTCTACCATGCAGGCCTTTCTCTGTGACTTCAACACCACTGATGTGTTTTTCCATAGAGGCAAGGGCATTTGTCTAGATGTGAGAATTGAAATAGAGAAAAGACAGAGATAAGTGGCAACCTGAAGATTACAGGAAATTGTCTTCTATCTCAAAATTTCCTGGTTCAAATAAACAACCTTGGAAAATTTGGGTCGAAGAAGAGAATAGTTAAGCTCTCTCCTTCCTTCATATTCAGCACTTGAATCCAGCTTTTAAAGCCTCTACATATAAAATATTTTCCTCATTTTTTTGTCCACAAATTATTTTGATAGCATAAATGTTGTGGAAAAATGGACAACAGAAACGGAGTCATTTCGGGTTGCTCAGGTTATTAGTGCTCAAATAAATTCACAGACAAATACAGATGCTGTACAGTGCCATGGTGCCAGGCTGGGTGTGCAGCATCAGCTGTTTCTGTAGCTGAAGATACAACAGCCCTGAATAACCATAATATCCATATCATAACTATATATAGCTAGTATCGAGCAATACCAGCTAGACAAAGCTGGGCTCACTTCTACCTACAGTCTTGGCTTGGGCAAGGAAAAAGCATACAGTAGCATGCTGAGATGTTTCTGGAAATGTTAATAAGTAGACTTTATGATCAAATCTGATTGTTGGCATCTTTCATTAAAAATGCCCAAAAGACAACCAACAAGCTGGAAAGTCATTGCAAGAACATATTACAATCCTTTCAGCAGAAAACTGTGTATTCCTCTCTGAACCTACAGTACAGGCTCTGGTTTTGCGAGGAAACCAAAACATGTAAATGCCGCCGGAAACTATTTGAATCGGCTTTGCACATCACAGAGAAAAAGAATCCCCTCTTAATAAGATCAATCTGCCAAAAATGTGCCTTCTGTTCACACAGAACAGATGTCACCATCTGCCATCAGTCAGTGTCATCAGTCAGTGTCACAGTTCACTATGAGAAAGTGATGTGAGAGCAGCCAATTAGAGCTGATCCAGTCAATCATTTTACAGCAGCTGAAACGCAACATTACTGATACCATACCTGTTCATATCTGAAAATGCACCATGGAGCGCTGACACTATCCTTTGTGGGGTTTTTATTGCTGTCATGCAGACACAACAAGCAGCGATAATGCTCAGTCACTCATTTTAAGAAAGGGAATACTTGTTCAATCCAATGTAATAATCTTAAGCAAAGCTTGTAGGAGGAAATATGGAGTGACAGATGGTGCTATTAAAATGTGTCATAAATTGTTTCATCTTGGAAATAAGCATTGCTACAATCTGTGACACTCAAACAGCCAATGACACTATACTGATTCTATACTATACTACTGATACTATAGCAAAGATATATATAGCAAAGAGAGAACACCCCCACAAATTTCAGAAGGTGAAATATTCTAATCAGTGGGTGAGTACTGGATTGGTCAGTCTGGCCTGGTTCAAAATTACTTTGAAAGATAGGAATTCCTCTGTTTTTCTTGGTAATGTTAAAGTGACCCTCAACAAGATGCTTGCTTTTCTTCATTTTGGCAACACCATTAGTAATAACTGGTCAGTGCTTTGGTGATTTGCATTCAATGTAGAGTTTGGTCCAACATTACAATGAGGATAAAGTGATGATAATAGATCATAAATGATTGCAAAACCTGGTTGTCCAAAAGAAAAAAGATCTTTGTATTGCTTTCCTTTATCCCCGCTCATCTTGGAGAGCTTCAGGCAGCACTGCTAGCCACTCTGCTTTTGTAGAGTTAATCTGTTTCTTTTTCCTGGGATTTTCTTTTGTTGAGCTTTTGTAATTGATGCATTTTTCAGCCACGATGATTACCGCTGATTCCAAATAATCCACTCTTGCCGCTTCCAGAAATGTAAAATGCGTCCTCTGCTGTTGTAGCAAATATGAATTATCACTAAACAGACATTCACCACCCTGCGAGACTGCAGTATAAAAGAAATTTAATACACAGAAAAGTGAACAACTGTACTGTATGCGCAAATACACAGATATTAAAATTTTGACTTGCAGAAGATAGCATGCGTGTCCTATAACTGGCAGAACAGTAGCATAGCACTCAGTATTGGAAAAGGCGGGAGAGCAAGTTATGTGATCAGTCACTGAGCCATTATGACAAATAATTTGAGAGACGTCATATTCACTCAGACATGCAGATGAACCATTAGCTTACTGAAGAATGCCCCCCTCTGTAGTTGTTCCCGAGTTGTGGAGCTAGACTGGGCACCACATGTCAGTTCTGGATGTTGCGTTGGTCTGGCACTCAGTTGATGGGGACATTAGGATCCTTCTAGGCCACAGTAGGCCCGCTGTTAGTAATGGGTGGAAACTGCTTCTTGATGTTTCTTTGTTTTCATGCTCAGGCAATATTGACTTATCTGTGAGAGAGTGAGGTCTGCTTACTTCACTTTTCAGCAGATGAATCTTACTGAAGTGAATCGCTGGCCACATGGCTCTATTCAGTTGCCACAGGGCACAACAGGGCACACCACGGCAGGAACAAGACAAGATGCTTAGCATGTCATTTCCTCTTTTCCCCTGCAGACAAAAGCATCCCAGAGTAGATAAAGATTTTTTTCTTGAAAGTATGCATTCCTAGAAGTTTTCCTTGAAACAGACATGATTTATGCTATCACACGATCACAAACATCACATGCTTCTGTCCAACTTCAACTCCCAACTTATTGGTCCCTTCTATAGGGCAATTCTTTTGCAGCAAGGCAACATCAGTGAAAACAGTTGATGAATAACATTAAGTCGGCACCAATCCAAGGTTTCATTAATACAAGACTAGAAGCTCTCTCCATCTTTTAAAAATCAATTCTAAATGATTTTTTTTTTTAACATCAAAGCCAAACTCAAGCATTCATTTGTTAGAAGTAGATTAGACTGCTGAAATACCTTCCTCCAGTCTTCAGAAGGAAGAGAAAGACCTGATTTGGTCAGGAAGGGCTGAACTAACACACGCATACCTGTTCTGACATCGCTGCACTGCCTTTCAGCCAGCATTAGCATTGACTTAGAGATTCTTCTGCTTGTCTGCAAAGTGTGAAATGGCCTGGCCCCACAATACATTCCTATCTTGCTTATAAGATATGAACCAACTTGGTCTCTCAGGTCCTCTGGGCCCGGCTGCTTAAATTTTCCATGGATGAAATCGAAAGCTGGTGAAACTGCTTGTAGCTGTTATGTATAACCTGCTTGAGGACCCGAGGCATGCCACAACTCCAATCTTATTTTGAAAAAGGATTAAAAAAATTCTCTACATCCTCTATTAGGTTTTATCCATCTCTGTGTGTTCATGCGTGTGTGTATGTGTGTATGTGCATGTGTTGGGGGAGGCTGATATATGTATGTTTTGTAAGTTCTCTGTGCGATACGTATTTTTATGGCAGATTTGCATTACATTTTCTGAGTTATGTTTTCAGACTTTTATTCAGAGTATATAGAAGAATGCACAGTGGAGATTTAACAGCAAAATCATTTGGCTCAGCAACTCTAGCAGACAAAAACATCTATTGAATTCTGACTTGTAATCAAATATTTTATTGTACTTCATAGAGTCAGCTCTGGAAAAAGGAGACATAAGTGCAGCAACCATTATGTGTTTTGATTTGCTTTTGGTATGCACTGAATACTCGCTATAAAGATAACATAAAGTTACTACTTAGAGCTGAGACCGTTTTCAAGATATAACCAATGTCATAGGCCTCAAGACCCACTTGGTACTGAAATCAAATTCAATAAAAGAAAAGCAGATTAGCCTAAAATTGGCTTACTGAGTGATAAATGCAATGATGGAACGCCATATATTATGATTACTAATAAAAGCCTATTATCTCGACTGTGTGGCACAGTTGTAGGTGTGACTTACATGTGCTAAGTGTAAATCGTAAAGCACGCTGGATTCCCTTGTGTGTGAAATGTCCCATACAAATAACATCTGACTTATCTTGTGCTAAAATAAAGTCACATGTTATGCATATATACCCTGATTGCAGTCAGGTATTTGTATTTTTCTTCAAGTTAAGCAGTGAGCGCTTTTTCCTCCATTGCTGGTTTACGTTTATATTTGAGAGAGCTGACGGCCTGTACAGTACATGCGAGCTGGAGAGGGATTAGAGAAAGATGAAAGAATCAAGTCATCCTCCTCATCCTGGCTCAAGCTTGCTGCATACACAGATGGCATTAACAACCCAAGCGACCTTAGTGTAACAGTCAGTGTAAAGCAGATCAACACCATTTCACTGACTTTCTTTGATAGAGAGGTTACAACCCTCACACTACACTTTCATTGCTTTGTTTCAATATGCATTTTTTATTAGTTTGAACAATGGTTTGCAGATTCATAATACTTATTTGTAATTTTATTTTGAAATTTTCTTTCATTTGCAGCACTTCGGTTCCAGAGTTGTTGCTTAGTCTCTATCAGAAATGTTTTCATTTAATTAGTGCGAGCTTGTATTTTTGTTTTTTGATAATCAGAGCCAAAGGGACATTTCCTCAACTGCTTTTCTTAAGGTCCAAGAGTAAATTAACTAAGGTTGGTTAATCATGTTGGCTCTCTCTGCAACAGTGGATGTCATGCTGTATTGTGGACTTCCTTTTGTTGTGCTGATATGTAAACATAAACACAATAAAGTCGTGAAAGCTTGCAGGACCCTGCAGCTGTAATCCCCGAAAACATCTGGTCATGTTATGTGTAATAGGTATGTACAATAGCGCATGTGTATGCACGAATATACATACACACTTGCAGAAATGCACATATCTACACAGACATGCATGCAAGCACACACGCACACACATACACACACATAGTAATAAGGTCTTATTTCAAGCAGAGCAAACACTGATCCACATGCATGCACAATGTACAGATTACGGCTACCCCTTGCTGTAGGGGCTTAGTTGACATCTTGATCTAAGCTCTGCATTCTTCTCCTCCCTATCTTCCCTTCATCTCTTTATCCTTTTATCAACATGGATGTCCAGCACCATAAAAAGTAGTGAAGTGAATGTGCAGCATGCTGGGGTCACTCAACCTGTGTAGTGCTGGGAGTCACAAGAACATCACTCAGAACAGTTGGGGCTTTTTTTAGAACTTTTTAGAACAGTGTTTCCTTTAACTGCCCCCGATGAACTTTTCACCATTCCTTATTGAAGTCCACTCACTGTAGCCAAAGCATGCACCTCTCAGATACACACTGTGCATACTTTAAGCCTATAAAAAACAAGGTTGGGATAACAATAGCTCTAGTTACTCTTATTATTTGTTTTGCCTCTTATATCCTCTAAACCTTTGTTTCCCTCTGAGATTTCTATAGATTCCTTGGAGACTGGGAACCTCACATTTACTCAGAAGAATATTACATAAATTCCTCATGTGTGTCTTTGTGTGGACGCTTGTGTGCATGTGTGTACATGGGTGCAAGAGTAAGTGCACTTGCCAGCATAATGCTAATGCATGTACAGTGAGTACATGTGTGCTTGCGTGCATGCAAGAGCTTCCACAGCCTGTCGATAACAGTTTTAAATGAGTTACTGAATGGCAGAAATCAATAGGCATCGAAGCTGTAGTATGCGCACAGCATTGTGTGCATGTCTAGCATAGAGAGTCTGTGCCATGTCTGAGCTGAAATGGGTGTTGGTACTGGTAATGAGAGTGAACATGATGTTTGTTACATAACAATCTGGTAGTTAAAGGGTGAAAGCTCAGGGCTGGGCCATACTGCATGTGGGGAGGGTTGGGGTGGGAGAGTGAGGAAAGAGGCAGTATATGTTTGAGTGGAGAGAGAGAGAAAGAGACAGGGGAAGAGATAGAGTACGACAAAGGGGAGGGGGAGGCAGAGCAACAGAGAATATAGCAGGACAGTCAGGGAGAGGCACACTGAGAGAGAGAGACACAAAGGGAGATGAGAGCAAAGGAGTCAGTACTTGGCAAGACAATCAGAGACAAGCCACTGATTCAGAGCTTTGAACACAGCTGGTGTGACGGGTGAGGAGGCTGAAGGCTAACTCTGAGTGGAAGGACATTGACAGTGTACAGTGAAACTACAGAGGAGTGCTTGCATCCTGGGATCCAGCATATGTGTGAAGACTGTCAACACTTCAGCTGTCACACAGGAGACAGTTGGAGACTACTGGTGTGGAACAAGCTCTGAACGGCAAGGCAGAGGGGAATGCCAGAATAGATGTGGCTTCTAAAGTGCACTGGAGAATCCCAGTGTGTGATCATCTGTGGACCTCATATGGTTTCTCCTAACAACACTTATGGTTATGACTATGGTGGGCAAACTGCTGTCTTCAGCAATAGAAGGTTTTTAACAGGACTATTTCTTATACAACTACAATTTACAATGTAATGTTATCAAAAAATCTTTTCTATCTGAATTCTTTTTTTTTTTTTTGCATTTTAGTAAATTGTATTATTTTTGAAAAAAAAAACACTGATAATAAATGTGTAAAATTGTATATTATAGACATGTATAGAATTTTGGACTAAGACCCTTCATCACATCCATATTTTTCCAGCACTCGCTATCCAGAGTTAGCTTGATAGCTGAGGACTATGGACTATTGCTGATATTTCAACACTGATGCAAAGTGAAGATCATTTTGTCCTTCTTAATTAGCAAATGTTATTGATTAGGTGGTTTATGGCGGAGATTTCCAGAGGAACAATTTTTCCTGCTCACCTTAACTCACTGCGCTCACATGCAGGTAGATCTCTGTTGCATTCAATTCAGCAGACTATGAAAAATGTTGTGATGGAGGCCCAACAGAATCAAAACAGAGTCAATTACAAACTTGTAATCCTATTGCATCCTGCCAGGCTGGCACTCCTGACGAGGTGTTAGAGCCATGTGGTCCACTGAGAGCATGGAGCCGGAGAAAACACACACCCAGAGTAGCTTCTTCAACAAGGTGGACGTGCCTGACCATGCTCACTATGTTGTTGCCTTCTTTGTTTTTGTCATCGGGATGCTGGGCATCACTGGGAATTCCCTGGTTATGTTCGCCTTCTATAGGTGGGTTTGTGTGAATGATTTGTTCATCACATTTTTACTTTCAGTTGTGTGTGTGTGTGTGTGTGTGTGTGTGTGTGTATGTGTGTCTTTCTATGTCTGTGCTCTTTTCAGTGGATTCACTCAGTAAATTTTATTGTTGTTTAACATTGTGTATTGGATTGATCCCCATTAACTTCTGCAAATGTGGTGGAGTCCAAGAGTAAAACTGTAAAAACAAATTTTATCCGACTATATTAGCCTGATGATTAGCCTTTATCCTGTTTGTCTGTCTCTCCCTTAATCATAGTCTCAAAGTGATTTTACACTTGAGCCCAACATAATGACAGAAGATAGACAAGGAAAGACGTGTGTGTGTTTGTGTGTGTGTGTGTGTGTGTGTGTGTGTGTGTGTGTGTGTGCTGAAAGGATGTGTCAGGGAAATGAGAGGGAGGAAGAGTGTTCAGTGGTTCCTCTCACAGTAATATCATATTTGTATTATATTTCAGTAAGAATTTAAATTTCTCTTATTTTTGCGATAAGGATAAAACAGCAGTTATTGCTGAGTGTCTAAATCTGTGTTCACATCAGTGAATTGTTGTCTGCTCACCCTCACACAAGGGCTTAAGTCAAGTTGTAGTTATATGTTAAAGCTTGTGCAGTGATGCATAACAAGCTCCTTGTTTTTCACTGATTTTATTCTCAAAATGGCCAGAAGATTTACAGAAAGCTGACCAATATCACTAAAATGATCTTCTCTTTTCAACATTTTTGCTCAGATTGCCACAGCTGCATAGCAACAGAGTAAAATAAAATGTTCAAGGTAACAGAATGGGATAGCGCTAACAGGATTCTAGTAATTTAACTAACAAAAAAAAAAAGTGAGACAAAATCATAAATGAGACCTCAACATTGTTATCCTATTTGTATTTTTTTTTACCCAGTGGACTTGTAGCCTATTCAAAATCTTTACTTTGTTGTGATTTTTTTTAAGTGTACATTTATCTGTGTTTACCCACTACACCCTTTGCATTTTCAGAATTCTCTTCAGTATATATGATATCAGTATATATATGTGATCATAGTTGAGCATCAAACGACAGAACCACATTTAAACTGTTGCACATACATTACTTACCTGCAGATACTGTTAAACTGATGCCTGCATAAGGGGCAAAACACAGGTGAAATCAGTTCAGAAAATCAATTTACAGCTTTGAAATCATATGCAACAGGTTATATTACAGATGGAGGTCACAAGACAACATTTCTTTTTAATCTTGCACGTCATGCAATATCTAGCGTTTCGCCGGTACTTCAAAGAAGGGATGTGGCTTATGTGTGTTGTGTTGTGTAATATGGACTACCACTGACCTCTTATCGTGCTACTGATTTTCAGAAATTGGGTCAGAGAAGGAAATGTGTGTGTGTGCATGTATGGGAGTGAGAGGGGAGGGGGAGCGAGAGAGAGAGAGACGGGCAAAAAGAGAGCGAGAGGGATTGTCAGGAGCTTTAATGTGTCACTTCTCCATCACAGCTGATAGATTAGATGGGTCCCCCATTCTATTGTGCTAATGATTTGTGTTTACTGACTCAGAGATGCATTAAGGGTCATCCTATATTGTTATGAGTTCCAAGAAAATTCTGCCTCTCTCACTCACACATACACGGCGAGAGAGAAAGAGAGAAAAAAAGACAGAGTTGACTTTCAAATGAGATGGCACCCAATATGTACAGAGTGCTAGGGAGGAAGTCAGCCCTGGGGCTATGAATATACACATACATGCACAGACACACTCTACTGATATAGTAACAAACACACACATAGAAATGTTCAGAAGAAGGCGCAACGTATAAGCAGACACAGTGAAGCGCTGGAGAACTGCATTTTAGGGTTTGGAGTTCAGTCTGTCTCAGCGGCTGAGGAAACAACAAATGTTGAATGAGGAACAACAGAGCTCAATCGATGCAGAGCTGTGTGCGGGCAGACGGCAGGTCAATACGGTGTTTAATCAAGCTGGTACGCGTAAGGGTTCACCCAAAGTGGACCAGCCCTGCAGACCAGCCTAAAGTTTGTTGGGAGCTGGCATACACACATAACATGACTAATGCTGATTACTGCACAGGTTTGCACATCAGATTAATACAGTAAAATGAGCCACACAGACAGGTCTGACTGATGCAAACCTTCTTTTTTCCTTTTTTTTTGATACACACACTCATGGCCACAAACTGGTATTTGTTGGATAACTGGTGCAATCGCAGATAGTGTGTTCTCTCTGCCCTTTTAGTGCAGTTTGTGTGTGATGTACAATGGCTCAGTGGTGCAGCACAGATAACTTACATTCTTGTTTTAATTAGCTCACTTAGGGCACACACACGCACACAAAAACACAGACACAATAGACAGACATTTTACAATGCGGCTGATGAAAAAGTGCTCAATCACAATGAGAAACTTGCTGCGTGCTGTTCCATTTTGTGCTTTGATTGATTGTTGATCAGTTAGCTCTTAATGTACTGTAGGCTCCTTCTCTCTGAAGCTGTCTGAGCGTGGCTGTGATGAATGCCTGTATGAATAAAATCTCAGTGGTAGCATATCGACACCAGCATGGAAGCTTACAGCTGAGTTTAACATGAGCTATTCATTTTGGTTTTCTGTTTCAGTGAGAAACATGCTTCCCTAGCAGCCTCATGAATGTTCTCTATTTGCGTATTGATGCTAAACTCAAATATTTGTAATAGAATGGTAAATAATGTATTAAACAAAGGTAATTTTGATCTCTTAGGGCCCACTCATCAAGACCATAAACCAAACTCCAGCAAGGAGGTAACCACAAGCTCTCCTTTTTTCCCCTTGTGTGTGTGTGTGTGTGTGTGTGTGTGTGTGTAGTAACAAGAAGCTTCGCAACCTGCCTAACTACTTTATAATGAACCTGGCAGTCAGTGACTTCCTCATGGCCTTCACCCAGTCCCCCATCTTCTTCATCAACTGCCTCTACAAGGAATGGGTGTTTGGAGAAATGGGTATTTCTTTTTTTCTCTGCTTTTTTTCCTTTTCTCTTTTCACCATCCAAGCTGTGTATATTAAAATACATGTTCATTAGAAACACATAAGATAAAGGGCACATCTGTTGTTGTGCTACAGATTGAACCACTGATGTTCTTGTGTGTTTTCTTTCCTCCAGGCTGTAAAATGTATGCATTCTGTGGAGCCTTGTTTGGTATTGCCTCAATGATCAACTTGTTGGCCATCTCTATCGACCGCTACCTGGTTATCACCAAGCCCCTGCAGGCCATACACTGGAGCTCCAAACGAAGGACCACCCTGGCCATCCTGTTAGTCTGGCTCTACTCGCTGGCCTGGAGTCTCGCTCCTCTGCTTGGCTGGAGTGAGTTCCTTAACCAGGGTTTATTTACATTCCCGTCATTTGGACAACACCCATTGCCAGATATTACTTGCTGTTGAGCCACATGGATTCTATGTTTTGTTATTACTCTTGAATTCTACCGTCATCATCCACCAAGACTTGAGAGTTCCTGAAAGTCAATAGCTGTATTAAAATCCATAGGATAGCATGTGCAGTTGAAGAATCAATCAAACAGGGACAGGAGGAATAAAAACTGGGATTGTGTTCTTATTGGATTTTTTCTCCCCACTTACATGTGAAATAAACGTTTTTAATCAATCCTCAGCAAAACTGCTCATTTGAGGCAGGAGAAATGACCAATAGTCGTCTCTCTGCACAGAAAGGACTTCAGATTCTGACAGTTTCATGATGTTTTCTACACCCAGGGATGACAATAAAAAACATTGTTAAACATTTTTATTATTAGTAGTAGTAGTAGTAGTAGTATTTATTACTTTCAAATTGCATATTTTAGCTTACCATTGCTTTAAGATTCAGGTGACAGGGATGGTGTCTTTGGGTTCTCAGCCAGTAGAATAATCACTCGGCATTGGATGAAGCTTGCACTTGTGAAAATTCTAGTGTTGAGCTTATTTCAGTGCTCTCTAATCATTGGTGTA
>OMLB01026969.1:0-11601 GCA_900302555.1 Myripristis jacobus | reverse complement strand
GGCTGTGAGGATGAATGTGCTGAGAGAGAAATCTAGGTCATTTCTCCATCATTAGTATGCCAGCCAGGTGTAGCGCAAAGAGGATTAGAGGGAAGTAATGCCAATGGGGCTCTCTATGTCTGTCTCTCTTTCTTTCTCTCCATCTCTCTCTGCCTCTCTCTCTCTCTCTCTCCCACACACACACACACACACACACACACACACACACACGCTAAACAATCACACTTAAATGCCCCCTGCCATCAACTCAAAGAGCATATCTCTTGAAATTACAAGCCGTCTAGACTGTTGACAAAACGCTCATTCATTACCCAGAGCCAAGGATGAGCCTGTCTCGAGTCCATTAAACAAGAAATATTTCCTAAATTTCAATTTCGTCCTTCTCTGGCAATATAAAGAAAAAAGGCCAGCTCAGTCGGTCAACAGGTGCACGGGTGGCTGAACCCCTTGCCCTCCATCTGCTCCACCCAATAAAATTCTTTATAGAGGAATTACTGCTGCTCACATCAATTGAACGCAGTCACACTGTTCCAGAGAAATCCATTTCTGGGTGCTAAACTGTGACTCCAAACAAAGAAAATGCCTTTTGTATTTATCTGCGATGCATTATATGTCTTGAGCAGGCTTTGATGGAGTTGCTATCCAAATAAAACCCGATACTAAAAAAGACGGCCTTGCTTGAAATATGGACAATGACATGAACTCGCCAGGGTGTCGTACGCGCAAGCCGAGGAGGGAGTATTGAGTCAGACTGTGAGGTGAGTGTGGGCCCTGCAAAAAATATCATGACTGACTGGTAACAAATACAAATCTGTCTGAGTAACAGAAGGATATAAAAATGTACAGCCACATAGCTATTTTGTCGCGCTTTGTGTTGCAGGGGAGATGTATTTATTTTTCCACCATATGTTGTTTTTGGTGTTGTAAACATACAGGCATTAATGGCTATGATTTTTCCAACACAGTGTGCACCAGTGATCCGTTGGCACTCCAGTTTAGAGCTGCATGCATTAAAAAGGGAAACGCTCAATATACGAGTTCAACTCTTTTCAAAAAGTTAGATATTCTTTAAAGACACATGCAAGGCCGGGATGTTCCTCCCCCTCAGTTGGACAACTTTGCGGACCAACAGTTCCTTAGCAGCTTCACTGGGAAAGATTTTCTGCCAGACGGTAGCCGTGACCCAAAAGCATGCTTCATACTCACTCGAACCAGGGTTTGGGCATAACGCACATGTTCTCAACATAAAGGTAGGAAAACAAAGTATACTCAAGAATATCAACGTACATGCTCAACTGGATCATGTTCATGGAAACCAATAATAAACCAAAACATCTGTTGCGTTACATGTTTTTGAATTTGTTGGCCAGTTGAAGGTGGCAGAAGGCCTCCAAACATATTTCTGTTTTGTTTTTTTTTAAATTATGTAATATATTACATTTCTACCATCCTAACAGCCTAAACAGTATACTATGGAGATGGATATACAATAGGTAGTGTTTAGGATTAGTATGCAATATGCTTTTGGGACACACTAGGGATTTATCCACCCCCAGCGAATATGAATTAGAGGCATATAGATTCAGTTTATTGGTGTTCCTCAGCAGGAACTAGTTCACAGTGAAGCTCCTTGCTCCTCAGGGCTGTGGATTATGTTTGCTATCTGTGCCAGTGTTTTTGGAAAAAGCTGTTGCGGTTGACTTTTTAAAAAAAAAAAAAAGTGAAAATGTTTGACAGTCTGAGCCACATAAACATAGTACCCATCCAGCTCCATTGTACTGGAGTGTCAAGAGACAGGGAAGGTTTCAGTAGACTGGAGACCTCTCTGAATCACACAGATATCTGGATGGACTGATGACACCAGAGGGTTTAGGCTTTTTTTTTTAAATTGGCAACTGGCATCTCCCAAGCTACTACAGGTACTGAAGAAGCCGATGAATGCTGAGAATCTTGGTTTGGTGTTCAGGACCCCCTTCTTCGCGCCACCAACCTCCCGAGGGCTTTGATTGGAGACGGTCATACAAGCTTGGTGCTCATGTGGGCCTTCACGTCCAGATGTTGAGGATTCTTTTGTTGCTGTTTCCGTAGCATATAATACTTTTTACAGAATAGCTAGCCCTATGTCCAACTATTGACCATTACTGGCCAATGAGGGTGGGGTGGAGTTGATTTGTTAGTCCCCTCCATCAAACCTGTTGTCTTCCAGGTAACACATTACAGACTCACACCACAGGAGACCAGACAGGTTTAACGTCGTGTACAAGCTGCCCCGGCACGCCAAGCCCAATCAACTCCCGTTACCATGTAGATGGCAGCTGACTAGCAATCTGCCACTATGAGGCAGTGAGAATCTACATTCTTAAAAATCCAGTGTTTATGAACCAGTCTTCTCTGCCACAAGTTCAGCTTTGTTGTGTTTTTTTTTGCTGCTTTCTACCATTAGTCCTCACCTCAGAAGCCACAAGCCATCTTATTACCAGCCATGCATACGACAAATCATACCTCAAAATGCCCCCAAAATGTCCCAAACAACGCTGAAAAGCAGCGTCCAGGCAAGAACATTCGTGATCACAGACTGACACTGAATGATCATGCACATTATTGTAATGTTAATGTAAAAAAAAAGATGCATTGTGCAACATTTTAAAGAATTATTTAGTTATTGGCGTATTTGTTTCACTTGATAGTGACAGGAGAGAGAGACAGAGAGAGAGAGGGGATGGCATGCAAGCAAAGGGCCCAGACTGGAGTTGAAGGACCCAGCCCTGACACATGGCACACGCTCCACCATGCGAGCCACCGGGATGCCCACATGTTTTAATGATACGCTGAGGTGACTAATCTGATACATATAGGGAGACGTGGTAGCTCATAGGCAGAGGCTGCTCGAACTTCTCCATCACCACATGCTCCTTGGAGAGTTTCGATGCTCCAAGATGCTGGGATGAGACTGCCCCCGGTGGACGCCAAATGCAACAGACCTGTGGGGACGCATTAAGATAACCTATTGGTCCAAGCAAGCCCAAGACAGTCTGGCCCGGGCGGCTCAGAGCAGATCAGAGCCTTATTTGTCCAGATATGCGGCACAGCAGGTGTTAGATAGCCAGATTCTAAGTTTGAATGCCACAGCTTTGGCTCATCCACCCCAAAAAGAATCAAGCCGGAGAGAAGAGTGGAGACCAAGCAGGCAGGGAAGTGCTGAGGAGAGAGCAGAGTGTGGATTAAGATCATCATAAGAGGAGACACTGAAGCTGGAAGCAGTTGAACCAGGAAACTGAGGCTCAGGCTAAATCTGTGAGAAAGTAAAAGGCTTCACAGTAACAAGTAAGTTTGTGTGGCTCTGTCTTGCTTGAAAAAGTAATGGAGCCAAAGAGGGGAAGAAAATTCCTCTGCAATTTGCAGCGCTGGATGCTGTAAGAGAGAGATCAAGGACGCTGAACAAAGAGGCAGAGAGAGGGAGAAAAAGAGCTGTGCTTGTGTTCCAGCCGCAGTTAGATGGCAACCTGTTCGGTACTTTGCTTCAAGTCATTTTCCTACTCCCTTTGACTGCAGAGTTGCCATCAAAGAGTTCTCCGTGGCAGTGTGGCTCCTTAAAAACAACTCGTTTCCTTTAGTAGATATCAAAGCTTAAAGGATTAATTAGTTTATTCACCTCAGCGGGCAGCATTTTTACTGCAGGAAGCAAAAATACTTGTTTATATTTTTCACATTTGCATTTTCAATTCAGAAACTAATCTTTTACTTTTCTGTTGTCTCGGCTTGTGAGGTGATATGTTCATGTGTAAAACAAACAGTTTTCAGTTTCATACTGGCTCACAATTAGAGATCTGCTTACTCCTCTATCTGTTTTACTTTAATTATATAAAAACAATGTCATGCCCGCACATGTCTTTTGAGTATTTAGGTGCGCTTGAAAGTAAGTAGCAGTGGTGGAAAGAATGTATTGTGACTTTACTGATATTTTACTTTTTTAGTAAAGTAGACGCGCTGCTGTAAGGATGCACTGGTGTAAAAATAAAAATTAATCAGTTCAAAATTTACTCAGAGTAAATGTTTCTGAAACACTTTTTCAGACAAGAGAATTGTGTTTGATGTAAGAAATGTAGCCAAAATAAAACAAAATACAGTAAATTCACATTACTTCTCTAATCTTTGTTGGCTGACTGTTTAGTGCAAATGGCTTCACAGCCTAGAAATCAGCCTAGAAATCTGTAATCCATGATGAAAGTGATGTAAAATGGAGTGAGGTATATTTTAACATTTCCGTGTTGATGTGTGTTTCATCAGCAAAGGGAGTGAAATCCATGTAATTCCAGTTTTAGTGATTTTCATGTTTTAATTGCAGCTGAACCTCCTGCTGCTCCTTTATGGGTTGAGAAAATTACTTGGGTTTATAAAAACTTTGCAAAACCAGTTAGTTAAACTTGAAAAAGCACTGTTGCCAAGTCAATTAGTAGAAGTTGAAATTTTAAGCATTCATTCAACAGCGCACACACCCACACCCTCACGCACAGCTCACAGAAATGCAGAAAGGTAGAAATCGGGAGTGGATGCGAGAGAGGAATCCAAATTTTTTTAAAGCAGGCACAGAGAAAGAGCACAGTTCATCAATGGTACAAACACAGCGCTTTATCTCACACAGCAGGTGTGTGGATTACCTTTTTAATTGGATCTTTGTTTGAGCCTGGCAAAGGCAATGGACTATTGTTGTCATCGTTGAAAGGAGGATGAGAGAGCAGGGAAAGGGCGGAAGGAGAGCCGCGGAAAGGAGGTGTGTTTCAATCATCTCAGCTGCACGCTTCTGGAAACATAAACCCAATTACCACCGAGACAGAGGAAGAGGGTGCAACACATCCCACACACACACACACACACACACACACACACACACAAACGCAAACATCTGTCTGCCCTGAACATCCTGTTTTGCCTTTTGCTATCTGAACACACAGCGGGGTATTAGCAAAATCAGTGTGTGAATTTGGGTGACTTGGGATTGTCCTCTGTCCCTCTGGGTCCCTTTTATCTAATGGATGTAATAAACGAAGAAGAAAAACTGTTGCACGCAGCACCAAGACACAGCAGAGTCAATGGAATATTGTCTGCTCCTGTCCTCCTACTAATAGCAAAGTATCTCTCTCTCTCTCTCACTCTCTCTCTCTCTCTCCATGCTATCAGTATTCAGCCTCCATCCTTCACCAAGCACAACTGCCAATCACAGATACCGTCACCATGGCAGCAGAGCTCCTCCAGGCCACTGGGGGCAGGATGGAGCAGATGGAGCAGCAGATGGGTCAGACGAGGTGCATGTCAGAGATGCAGATGTCCTCCTCCTCCTCCTCCTCTTCCACCACCTTCACCTCCACCTCTTCCTCCACCTCCACCTCCACCTTCTCCCTGAGCTCCACCAAGCTGCGCAAAGTCTCTCCAGCCTCCTCCAGGATCTTAGATGGTAGGGGAAGTGCAGCATCCACTTTTTCTTCACGCCCTGCGCTCTCTAGTGAAACGCATTCTGTTCTGAGAGAGGCCATGACCAATGGGATTTAACCGACATGTCTTTTAGTACAGTGATCACCACCATCAGTGAAATTAACAGACTTTGAACATAATTACCCATGTTAATCAGAGATGATAAAGATCACAGATAAAAATCACAGCAGTTTTAACTTTTTTTTCTTTTTTCACCTGTCCCGCTGGAGAGAATATTTCAATGGCTTTTTCTGCTCTGGCTCTGCTCTTGCAATATTTACAGAGCAGAGCGATGGCCGCTGTATACTGCCAACATCATTATGTTGCTGTTTTTAATCAGATAAAATACCACAACGTAATAATAACAAATGAGGCACAAATTGCTGAACTTCAATATTTACTTAACATTAATGTTATTGTCTGCTTTGTCTCTGTTTGCTGAAGTAGATCTGCACTCTGTCTGCACTGCACTCATATTAAATAAATGTATCCGCTAAATAAACGTCCACAGGTAATCAAAAAAATTTAACTTATGAATAAAACAGTTGTTCAACAGCAGCCAGACTAACAAGTCTGTGTCTGCAGGCATTTTTTGTTTATCGGCCTTGTGAGTACAGGTGCCTATTGTCTCACAATGCCAGATATCCTGATTACTGATTAATAAGTCTGTCTCTACCTGAGAGGACACTAACACCATAAAGTGTCATAGCAAACTATGGTAGTATCACACTTGAGATGGCAATCACCATGGTTACCAGAAAGTATTATTAGAAGAACCATGATTTCTATTCCAATCCTACAGCAAACAATGCAGCATTTCAGGCACCCGGCCAAAGTGTTGATAATTGTCACGTGTGTACAGTAGACGGTTGTAACCTAATTTCCCTGTTTCTATATGTTGACTTGCTGATAACTGTACCGGTGCGAATGTTCCCTCAGAGCACTCTGTGGTGCATCGTAAAACTTCGGCAGTGGCGGAGTCCTTCAGCCAGGTGCAGAAATCCCTCCAGATTCCTGAGGGAGAGTCTGTCCCAGATTTCGAGGAGAAACTGCGGCCCATCACCGCTCAAGAGGGTGAGTTTAACTGCACCTTTCATCTCACAACACCTTGAAATTTCAAGCAACACCCACTGCATCCCCTAGTATCTCGCCTCCACCATCACCTTACAAACAACTGTGAGCCCCTGAGATTAAGAGAACTGAGTGAAAGCTATTTTTAGATGTTGCCCACAGTTTGCCTAGAAACTCAAGATGACACCAGAAAGAAAAAAAAAACTACTGGAAGGTAAAAGTTTGCTGCAGTGTGTAAACATGTGATGTCTGTGTGTTTCTTTGGACAACACTTTTGATTTACAGTAGAAGTTGTGTTAATCAAAAGGCCTCACAAAGTGCAAAGAGACTGTGGTGAAGTTTTCGTGATGCTCATGACCTCCACGAAGGTAAAAAAAAAAACAAAAAAAAAAACTTTGCTGCTTTTGCTGAGTACAGTCGTCTGTTCTGCATAAACTGTTGGTGTTTGAGGCTTATTCGCACTGGCTCTACCTGTGAATTATAGATTAAGAGACGTGCATGAAACAGCCTGTCACAACACTCAGCACACTGCGGAGTAGCCTCTGCATTAGCATCCTTGGACTGACCTTGCACCTATTAGTCCAAGGGGAGCAGGGAAAAGGAGAGGAACAGGCAGTAAATCTGATGGATGTGATCTCATAACCATAATAACTTTTCTTTAAAAAAAAAAAAAATCCTCGTTAATAGAGAAAAGAGAGGAGGTGCAGTGGTTATGCTCAAGCAAAAAAAAAAAGAAAGTTCTAGTTATCTCAACCATGCAAATGAATGCATTTCATGATCTCAGAGTGCTGTCCTGTGCCTGATGGGCCATTTCAGGTGACAAGGTTGTGTTCAAGGCCAAGGTGACAGGGAGGCCTGAACCCACTGTGACCTGGGAAAGAGCCAGTGGGTGCCCGCTGTCTGACCAGACCATGACTTTCTACGACAACATCAACAATCAGCACATGCTCAAGGTTTGCCAGCGCAGCTACACGACGCATAGTGCACCTCATAGATCCTTTTTACTAAAATGAGGCTTATATCGAATCAGGTATATGTTGTTTTTCCTCCAACCTCGGTCCTCAAAAACGTCAGGTCTCAAACAGCAGAACTCAAAAAGTACACTACGGTGTCAAGTAGAAAGCCAAAGAGAGCTTTTACATTAGGCTCATTGTGTAATTGTTCCATTACTGTTAGTGCAATTCCATCTCGGTAAACACGACCAGAGTTTGCAGTAAAAGTAGAGGTCAAAAATTAAATGGCAAACATGGCAAATGGTCGGTATTTTTGCAGCTGCATGTATTACCATGTGAATTGATGCATGCTCTGTAATTACCAATACAGTCAAGCTACACTGATTTTCTTGGCCATGTCACTGATTGTTGTTAATTAACCATACGCCGTTCATTTTTTAAGACAAATCTGTCATATTTATACATAGATGCCACTTGTATTTTATTAAATGTATATGGTTGGTGCAAATCCTGTGTGATCTTTGCCAAGTCGACACCCTGCAGCTGTTCCTCTGATAAATACTCTTGAATTTGAAACCGAACGCGTGTGTCAGGACATTTTTTTTGGTCTCCTCCACGAAGATAGATAGTCGAAATCTGAAAAGGTGAGTGTGACCGTAAAGTAGGGCTGAAGAATGCAGTGTCTCTATACGGGCTCCCATTAAGCCCGGGGCTCTGACATCTTGGTGCTGTCAACTCAAACAGCACACCATGCATCATGTGAAAAAGTAGACAGAAAAAAAAAAACTCTCTCTGATCCTTTTATCTATAACCACTCTGGAGTGGATTTAGCGCTGTCTCTGTACCAGCCGGGGAGCTTAAGTGAAGCTTAAATAGCTATTATAAAGCAATTAACTTGTGGGTGCTGACATATGCATCTCCCCTTGCCATCTGTTTCTCTGGTGAGGGATGACTGTTAAATTGCAGTGTGAAATGTTTACATCGTATTCCTAGCATGGCACTGCCTCCCTCTGCCTGAACCAAGTAATGCAATAAGATTTAAAGTGACCAGTGCTAAAGCATGAGGTCACTTATATAATGAGATATCCACCGGTGTGATATAAATCCGCTTCTTGACCATCGACATGTGTCATTTCCTCTCTCCTGCCTTTTCAGTCTAGACAGTCTCCTTTTCAGCACTGTCAAATAGACCAGATAAGACATAAATGCATCTTATAAATCCATACAATCTGGGTTTTTTTTTTTTCATCAGTGTTGCAGCAAGCTTTGATCTAGCCATTTTAATTTATTCTTTTTTTAAATGTGATCCTCCTCTTCAGATCAAAAGTCTGGTCCTGGAGGAAGCTGATGTCTACAAGTGCATTGCCTCCAATGTGCACGGAGACGCCATCTACTCCGCATCCCTCATGGTTACAGAGAGTAAGCCCGGCCATCTGATGTAATAGGTTTCCTGTATGAAACAATGGATCTGTCAGAGTCCTCAGAGTAATATGGATGTTTTATATTTGAGATTACAAGCTGTTTTTTCTCTCTTTGTTTCCAGATCCAGCGATGGACCTCAAAAAGATGCTGAAGAAACGGTAAAAACACAAGCCTCAAGTTTGGACTCATCAAAAACTAATCTGTCAAGGGGTAGGGGGACTTTCTCCGGATCCCCTTCTATTCCTTGTTTCCACATACAATAGATCTACAGGACAAAGGTCTAAGGAGATCCATTGTATGCCAGTGTCGGCCAAAAGAAGATGCTTTGAGATTTCATTAAACATACACACACACACTGTGAGACGCACCTGCATTGCACACACACACACACAAACTCTGGTTTCCCCTCTGAGGTCTTTCTTCCTTTGCAGCAGTGTGGAGAAGAGAGAGGAGAAGAAGCCACCTACAGAGGAGGAGATGTTAAAGATCCTGTCTGGAGCTGACAAGAAGGACTACGAGAGGATTTGTGCCGAGCACGGCTTTACCGACTTCAGAGGAATCCTCAAGAAGCTCAAGGAGATGAAGAAGAAAGAGGAGGTGGAGGTGGGCCTGTCACACAGAGAGCTTGTTCACATAGCGCGGGGATCAGATGAGATAGGAAGGAGCGGGTTATGATATGAACAACACCTCAAAATAGAGCAGGAGACAATAGAACAAAACAGAAAAGGAAAGTTTATGCCACACAGCCCCGCCACGTCGACAGAGGTACATCACAGAGCAACGATCAAGTCAACTAATGGAAAGTTTACCTAAGAACCTGATGAAAGAATATTCTTCTATTTTATTGGTTTGGCAAAATCTGTAAATACTCCATTACACTTGCCTCCAATGCAGTTTCAGTTTTTCTCAGATCAAGTATAAACATGTTGACGCAAGGCCTAATAAAGCAGAGCAGCCCACGAGGATCGAGAAAGTGACACTTGATTCACAAAAACTCGTAGGATTATCTCATCCCACTGGCAGATTTTATATTTTAAGAAAATCCAGGTTTCAAGACCGAATACGAGACTAAATGACTTGGTGAAGTGGACGTTTTGACAGGCTGAATTACTTTCCAGATGGTGAAGGTGCTGAAGCCGCTGGAGAACATCACGGCCAAGATTGATGCCAACGTCGTGTTTGACACCATCCTGGAACTGAGGGATCCCAACACCAAGATGCACTGGTTCCTGGTAAACAATGCAAACTGTCAGCGGGTCTGTTTTGTTCGCGCGCACATGTGTGGATATGCGTGCGCCTTTGCATGTGCACGACCTAAACCACTTGTGAGTTTTCCCTTCTCAGCCGTTTGATTTATGATTCAGGGCACGGAGATGCTGAGGATCCAGTACTCTCATGGGAAATATGAAGTGAAACAGATGGGAACCAAGCACATGCTGTGTGTCTCCAGTGTGGGCCTCGGTGACATGGGCACCTACACTCTGCAGGTCGGAGACAAGACTCTGTCAGCCAAGCTTACCGTCATAGGCAAGTGCACAACACACCTCCTTCCCACCGCTTGTATCTCAGAATAGAAGTCACTGCTGACTGTATTACTCTCTCTCTCTTTTTGCTCTCTCTCTATGTATTCCTCTACCCTGACTGATCGATTGATTGTTTATCTTGTGGTATGCCCGCAAAGTGCCCAGACACAAAATGGTGAAACAAATCTTCATGACAAAATAATGGATTATTGCACAGATTCTGTATCTTAAACTTACTGCTCTTGACAAATAAAATATGACACAAAGAAAACATCCCCTTTCTAAAAAAAAAAAACATCGAGCCTTTTATAATCATCCAATCCAAAAGAAATATCAGAGATTGGGATTTCACTAAAAAGTCCCCTGGTTTACACCATCATATAAGGGACTGTAAAATATAAAATGTACCTCAGTCTCCCTGGCCTCACACAGCAGTCTATATAAGTAATATACATGCATGCAGGGATTTTTGACTTTTGTTTAAATTATACTTAACAGGTTATGCATACATCAACAGACTTTTTCGTCACACATAAAGAACAAATTCCCACTCAGTATGTAACCTGTTTTGAAAAATGAATCACTCAATCAAATAAAATAAGTACAGTACAGGCCAACACCTTCTCATTCAATGCGTTTTCTTTATTTTCATGACTATTTACATTGTATTCTCACTGAAGGCATCAAAATTCATCACTGAAGGCATGTTTTCAGTTATTTCACCTTTTTTGGACTCTTGGTCTTCCTCTCCTGGGTCGGTCCTCATGTGTGCCAGTTTCGTTGTAGCGCTTGATGGTTTTTACGACTCCACCTGGGGACACATTTAAAGTTTTTGCAATTTTCCGGACTGACTGACCTTCATTTCTTAAAGTAATGATGGCCACTCGTTTTTCTTTAGTTAGCTGATTGGTTCTTGCCATAATATGAATTTTAACAGTTGTCCAACAGGGTTGTCGGCTGTGTAGTAACCTGACTTCTGCACAACACAACTGATGGTCCCAACCCCATTGATAAAGCAAGAAATTCCACTAATTAACCCTGATAAGGCACACCTGTGAAGTGAAAACCATTTCAGGTGACTACCTCTTGAAGCTCATGGAGAGAATGCCAAGAGTGTGCAAAGCAGTAATCAGAGCAAAGGGTGGCTATTTTGAAGAAACTAG
>OMLB01026968.1:0-12513 GCA_900302555.1 Myripristis jacobus | reverse complement strand
CTTTGATCTGACATCAGTTGTGACGGGACAGTTGATATGGAGATATATGTATGTGCTGATTGTGATCGTAGCATTGAATAGTGGTTTTTGTCGGTATTTATTACATTGTTCATGTGCCTGACGTTCCGGAAGCCTGCCTGTGAGGTTTTGGTGACGTGTGCGCACTGCTCGCCGGTCTCCGCTCCGCGCCGGTCTCCTGGACTCATTTGATTGGTTAAAGTGAATCGGCTGTGTCAAACCCCCTCCACGCCTTCTCTACTCCCTTGTGCCGGTAGGAGGAGCGGTGGAGTACTTGCGCCATGCGCACGGCGTGCCAAACTTGCAAAATCCGCCTGGCCACATCCGCACCGCATTTAAGGGCGGGAACATGGGCTCATTTGATTGATTTAAAGTGAATCAGCTGTGTCAAACCCACTCCGCGCCTTCTCTCCTCCCTTGCGCCGGTAGGAGGACCACTTGCGCCAAGGCGCACGGCGTGCCAAACTTGCAAAATCCACTTGGCCACACCCAGCACGCCTGGCGCAACTGCGCCAAACGCGCAGCTGCGCCGGTCTGCGAAACTAGAGCCCATAGACACAATAGCACCATATACGATGACACAATAAGAGCTTCACGTACACCAGTTATAAAAGGGCAGAAGTGACAGTATGTGAAGATTAATTTAGACTGTGGGAATGGTCAATGCATCCCATCTAAAAGCTAAAAATGTATCAAAATGAATACAGTTTGGTGGGTGCTGCTAAGCATGAAACTGACTGACTTTGTGCTACAGTTTGACATTAGTGTCTCTGATCTTGTTACGTGCATCATTATACACTATGCCAGGGTAACCTACTGCTAATATGCCATAGTGTTTTTTCTTGTCTATCTCAACATTTGATGTCATCTATTCATTTATAGTGATACTTGTGCTGTGTAGCCGCTACGTCTGTATTTGAACGTGCTGGTGTTGCTTGCCAGGAGAGAAATGGATGGGTGGTATTTGGGGGTGGGTGTTCACAGTGGGCATGTACTTGTAGATGGGCCAAGCTGTGTGTGTGTGTGTGTGTGTGTGTGTGTGTGTGTGTGTGTGTGTTAACTTGTTGTTGTTATTGAATGATAGAGGTCAGCACTGAGCCAAAACTTGCACCTGGAACCTTAAAGACTAATGCATAACAAAATTAGATTCCTTCATGTCTGGGCAGCATAATTTCAAAGTGTGTTTCCCTCACAGCTACACGTCATCTCAGAGGACAGGACTGTGTAAGAAGAGGGCTCTCTGCAAAAAGATTTTACTGTTTTGTTATGTTTTTGTTTTTGTTTTTTTTTCACTTATTTCAGTTCATGCTTACTCTCTCTCCTCCTTCCATGCCTTCACTTTTCCATCAAAATATCTGCTTCTGTCCTTCTTAACTCCCCTCTTGCTCTGAGCTCCTTCTGCTTGCTTTTGCCAGATGGAAGAAAGCAGTGTATGAAGTATTTATGAGGGCCAGGTTTACCTCTGTCATTAAACCATGAGATGTCTGCCCTTGGCTCAGAAAGGGTAGTGAGATGGCTGGCCACTCTGGACAGAGTGAGCTTGAACTCAAGCAGCTTACACACAGAGAATGGGCAGAGGTTCATGTCTCTGCCCTTTAAATAGATGTGGCTGAATCAAGGGCAGCAATGCCTTGCAAAGAATATTAGTGTCTGAAAATGAGTCTGAAATTTGGTATTTGGTTGTTCACATATTAGTTTTTATCATATCTGCTCTTCACTTCTTCAGATCACCGAGTTGAACTACACCATCACAGTAATATATTTGATTAATGGTAAATGGTTGGAGCCTCTGGTTCCAGAAATATTTTCCCCGTTTTTGCCTATTTAGAATTTCACCTTCAACAATAACCTCAATATTACTCAATATCACAGGAATCTCCTGGATAAATAATCAATACTAGAGGGTTATGTTATGGCCATCACTTGTAAATATTTCATCTTCTTTTCTGTGAACATGTTCTTCTGTTGGTTCAATATATCAAATGGCACATACTGTTTGGCAAATGACAATGCTACAGTACCCATGAGCCTCAGCAATCGTTACTATGGTAGTAATGATTGCTGAGGCTCAGCTAAAGCCGCAAAATATATTCAGATACAGTCAGTTTTATATTACATTGTGTTCCAGAGCAGTAGTTTCAGTCAGTAACAAAGCCCTGTACCACATTTGCTGGAAAAAAAAAACAGGACTGGCACCAAAATTATAGGTTTATAAAAAGGTTTTGAGAGACTCTATATGGGTATGTATTTTCAATTTATTATGTTTATGTACATTTTTCTGAGTAATCTCTTGTGTTTTTTTCTCTGTTTTTTTCTGTATTTACTTGTCACAATACTCTCTGAGTCATGTGATTGCCTCCCATTGGTTGTTGTAACTATATAGGTGAGACTACAGCGATATTGCCTGTTTCTAAAGCCCTGACAAAGACCTGCAGTGTTTGAAACAAAGTGGCTTTTTTCATGATAAAGCCACTACAATAAGGGCTTTTTAAATATTTCCTTCCTTGTTGTTACATTTATAATATTTGGAGTGCCTGAATCACCCCCATGTTTGAATTAACTAGTTCTGTTGGACAGCAGCAGCAGAATTCAGTGGATCCAGTCCCATGCAGCTGATTGATGTGCAGATGAAAACGTATAAGTTTTAAATGCCAGCTTAACCATCAGACTTCTTAGGCCCATTGGCATGATACAGCATAGTGCAGTGCTAGAATGTGATTGGTTAGTGGAAGGCAATGTTACCCAAAAGTACAGCTATGGGAGTATGGGAAACTTTACCATAGTGTTGTGTACTGTACATACATGAAGCTGCAGTCTTAAGCAAAACACTTCCAGGATGTTCTGTCCCTACCTATACAATTTCTGTCAGCGACATTCACACTCCAGGTGTCACTGGAAACAGCACACACATCTTCCCCTGACTCAAAGACACACTAAAAACACTTTACCCTGTTGCCAGCTTGTGGTTCTTCCCACATTTTCCTTTCTGTCACTACACAGGCTATCACATCTCAAACACAATGCCAGATAGCACCCCAGAAAAATCAGATATATTTGGTTGATCTGGCACCAGGGGTTGATTTGGATGTCAAGTTTGTGATGGCGGCACCAACAGCTGCCCTGTCTAATTATGTAAATGACAACAGCATTGCCATACTCAGCCTGTCTGGTGCAGGATAATTAATTTCATATCTCCAGATCAGAAATGACTGTCCTCAGGTGTTTGCATCCCAGTGCTGAATACAAAGGTAACTCCACTCTCTGCAGGGGTTGCATTCAATTTGTTCACAGCGGGAAACTGTTCACTGTGAAAACAGCAAGTCCGTTTGGATCACAAATGTGCATACACAGACACACACACACACACTCATGCACACAAACTCATGCGCGCACACACACACACACACATATGCAAGCAAACGTACTCCTCTGTCTCTCTCTCTCTTTCTCCCTCTCTCTCTCACACACACATAGACACATACACATCTGTGCTCACACATATATACACTTGCACACATGTATAATCACCTTTTTATCACATTTATTGTAACAACAAGCCTAAAGAGTATCTATACAACAAGCATATATGTGCACTGCTGCAATGCATGCATAACCCACTTGATGGTAATTTGCAAAATAATCCCATCTTTAATATCACTGTAACAATTTTTTTCTCAAATTATTTAATTGAGTGCAGTACACTGAACTTCACTAGTTTGATTATGCATTATTAGCAGGTCTATAAAGGGGAGGTGCCTGCATAATCTGTGTAACTGAAATGTATACTGAACAGTATAATCTTATTAAGTCTATCTTGGTCGTTAGTCAGCTTGTCCTCATATTTACACAGTGAAAGAAACTTCCTTCTTAAAGTATCACAGCCCCAGAGTCACAGCTACATACGATTTGATTTGAGGGTTTGGAATCATGGGTCTTTATTCTCGTGTTTTCTGGTCAGTGTCAGATTTCTTATATCCAAACCCTGTTTAAAACGACAGAAGTAGGTGCAAGTCACTCATCTTGTTCCAGTCAGAGTCCTGCTCTGCATCAGAGTCTTATGGGATGTTTTGGTGTCACACTGCTCCATTTTTGTTTGTTATTCAAGCCTACGTGCATCAATAGTGCATTCAAGACAACTAGGAGCTCTGACTCAGTGACGTAATATATTGCTGTGATGAAGCTTTTGCAGCAACAATGACAGAAACAATAGCAGAAAATGTCTATCCACATTTTTCTCTTGTTCTGCGATATACCTGTATATTGTCATATCTCAGAGTCCGTCTGAACAGGCTGCCGGTTAACAAGTTGCACCATGGCACAATCTGTTGGGGGAGATTACATAGAGATGTCATCCAGTATGTAAATTCTAATACAATGTATTTTCGGCTAAAATTGGGAACAGGACAATTTTAGTATAGTAACAGTTTAATTATGTTTCTCATGATGAGAAGGTGATTCATTTTATAATTATTAAGTAAATTGTTTATTATTAGCAATATCACATTTTTGAATATTCTATATTTATGCTTTAACATTTTTAAAATAATTGTGGTTCTAATATACCATACGCAGTTGATGAAATTTCACTGACATTTTCTGACACTGGGGCATTTATGATTTGTGAGTACGCCTGGTCTGAGGCAGTTCTAAATGTGTTTGGAGAATAAGGGCAAATTCAGGCAAGAGCACATAAATCTTAGATATTTGTTGAAAACATATGAACACTTTGAGCACAGATTTGTGCGCACAAAGTGTTTGTGAATGAGGTCCAATAAAAGAGAAACAGAATTATGTTTAGGACATGTTCCAAGGAAACAGGAAGGAGCTAGCGAGATAGTTGTCACAGTGGATGTGAAGTCTAGGAGTGAGGGCAGGGAGTGATGATATAATTTTATGATGTGTTAACTTTTTGCTGAAAAAAGAGGGGAAAAACAATCTCTGTCAATAATTTTTATTCCATACTACCAGCTTGAATAGCTTCCTACCCAAACCTCTTACTTTGTCCAGCAAACACATTTCTGTTTTGTTTTTAGGCATTCAGCTGATGCTCTTGCCAGCGACAGTAAGTCACCTGGTTGTGGGATCAGCTTCTTGGTCAAGGACACTATGACAAGACACATAGCTGATTATGAATGCATAATGGCTGTTGCAAGGATTGAACCTTTGACCTTGGGCACTCTTTCCAATCACTAGGCCACCCTGCTGTCTCGCATTCCCATAATCAGTCAGTTTGAGAAGCTTGTGCAATCCAGCTGTGTGGCCACCTGTGTAGCCTTATAGACACTCGCCTGACATGACTGAGTAGGATACAAGTTAAGCAATAAGCCACTTTTCAATTAGCCAAAGGTCATGTTTTTAGATTGCTGAATAGCCCAATAGACAATACTCCATTTTGTGTTGTGTCCATTGCCTTTAAGCTGTTGTAAAACCACTGTAAAACACACTTTTGGCCATAGCATGTTATTTTAATACAAAGCAGACATGTTCCAATCTGTTATCTTTAATTAATTATCAGCAATTAAGCAATCATATTCTACCAAACTGAAGTCCAACTATTAATTATTCATCTAATAAGTAACTTCAGATATGAGGTGGTTGTCGGTCAGTGCATTTACATTTAAATTAACAGTGATGCGGTCACAGGTGCACATTTATTGGGTATGTCTCACTGGCTTGAAAGGTGACTCAGCCCATCAGAACTGAAGACCGAGTGTATCCATTTATAATCCTCGACATACAGCATAGCACCACAGCTCAGTTGAGCTCCAGTCCTGGTATAAAGGTCAGTAGCTCCAGGCTGTCCGTCTGTCTGTCTGCATTTCTCTGGCTTCCTCTGCTCCTTGAATGCCTAAGTAAGAAAGGTTAGTAGACTCAGCTGCTCTCGCTGTAAA
This sequence comes from Myripristis jacobus, assembly GCA_900302555.1. Taxonomy (NCBI): domain Eukaryota; kingdom Metazoa; phylum Chordata; class Actinopteri; order Holocentriformes; family Holocentridae; genus Myripristis; species Myripristis jacobus. The sequence continues at coordinate 6,604 of OMLB01026968.1, read as the reverse complement.
GGTCATGTCAGACTACAGACCAGAAGCTTCCAGGATACACTTATCAGTGCTATTTGTCCAGGAGTTTGCTTTGGCGAGAGATACTGTGCGTGTATGTGTGTGCTGTGAGTAACTCTACAGGGAGTGCAGGCATACTGTATATCTTTAGATTGCTAATAGTTTGGTCTTTCCAACAATAACAGAATGTTTCAGCAGTCTACTGGACACGGTACAGAGCGTGCACGCAGGCACATCTGTCCAGCAGGACTGCTCCTGTGGCACCCAAGTGAATATGGGATGCTCGGCAGCCAAACACGACTGCCAGCCGGTGCATATGGAGATTCGGACGGGAGTGTTGGGTGGTGTGTGAGGGGATGGGTAGTGAGTAGTTCCATTCAAACTTAAGATGCAGCTCATCTACCGAGACAGCTGTGTGGACAGGAGTGGAAAGTATGTGAATGAGCTCTGGTTCAGTGTCTCTTGGAGAAATAAATATTGTTTATTTATTTTTATTTTTTTCTAACAAGACATAATTGTAAAGCAGCTACAGTTCAGTCTGCAAAAGCCACCATTTATCCTAGCTTTGTCAAACAGTGTCCCTGCAAATGCTGATCACTCATAACCACGCCTTGCATTGGTCCACAGTAGAAATGGCTTCATTGTCACAAATGTATTGTCCAACTCAGCATAAGTATACCAGTACCTGAAAAACTAATTTTGGTATGTCATTACTTCATAATGCCATGCAGATGGGGAAGCTGTTGACCTGGCTTAGCCTTGACATGCCAGTCAAAAGTGGAGGGCAATTAAACTGACCCCCGCTCTCCGAGATAGAGAAGTTGAAGCACAAGAAAGGAAGGCGTATCAAGATAAATTTGAAAGACTGGAGAGCATTAAGAGACTGAGAATATGAGAAAATGAGAGAGAAAGAAAGTGATAGAAATGTCATCCATCAGGAAGCAAATGAAGGAGGAAGAGAGAGGGGAAAGAAGTGAAAGGAGAGAAGTGAGCAGTGGAATGGAGACGACATGAGAAAAGAAAAGGAGAAAGGAGAGAAAGGAAAAGAAGTGAGAAGTGGTAAGGAGCTAATTTTAGACATGGAAATCAGGAGAGAACAGCTGCCTCCTTCCCTCAGGAGATACATTTCAATCAGGTCTGGGTGGCCAGAGGGAAGAATGGAAGGACCTACTCTACTAGCCAATTAGGCGCACAGAGAACTGCACTATTCTAATATAACCATCACTGTGGCCCCTTTGGTCCTTTCAGTCCCTCCGGACATGTAGCACTAGGCACTGAGTCAGGGCTTAAGCAGAGGGATCCCTAGACTATTGTAACCTTGTGTAGTCAATGGTAATAAAGGAGTGGAGTGGACAGGACGGGACAGACAGGACAGGAAAGGTCAGGAGTGGACAGGACAGGACAGAAGAATGAGAGGAAAGAAAGGGAAATGACAAAATCCAAAGAGAAGATGGAGAAAGACACTGAGTCAAAAGGGAAGTTGTTTAGCGATGGTGTTCTGCCTGATCAAATTTTCCAACTTTTCTGTTTCCATCCCTGACAAGTGCACCTATAGAACAAACTGAGAGCAGGGTCACGCGTGATACCTTCAGTGTGCAAAGTATTGAAGAGGCTGAAGAACCAATTGAGTTTTGTGAGAAATCCGTCTAGTGGCATTATAGATTCACTCTGCAGCACTCAGTCTGTCAACTCAATTTCGGCTGTAGCTGTTTTCTCATGTCTCCGGCTATGTAGAAATGCAAACACTCAACAGAAATGTACTATATGTCATAGCCCATCTCTAGTATGCATCACATCAGAAGCATAGAAACATTGTTTTCCAGGATAATCAGCTTTTGAACTATTTCCATGCTGACCATTTTCAGCATTTTTCTATAAGTTTTTCATTAATGTTTTCCTTTTATCATTCAGTTCAATTCAAAGTAATGGCACAGTTTTTGTTTTTAGTTTTCAGAGGGAACTGTATTAGATAAAACACATTGTGGAGGCACCCATCATCATTGCAGGCATGCATGGCAATTTGTTGCAAGCTTCGAATCATTCAAATCCCATTTGCTGTGTCTCCTTGTCTGTCAAAGGCAGATTATTTGGAGAACATACTAACAGATTATTTCACTGATTATAAATCCGCAATGATTACAAAGTTGACAATAGAATGACTCTGATGTCCCCAGAATGTTCTCATTTATGTGGATATTTTGCAAAGTGACACATCCACTACAACAATTAACTAAAATTACACACTTGGACTGTGTTATATTGTGGTGCACTTGACTGAATTATCAGTTTAACCATTCTGTCTTGCAGTTAACCATTAACTTCCCATTGTGGCTGGCACAAAAGAAATAAAATGTATCACACAGGGGTCCTGTATGTAGCCCAACTGCATGAGAGAGAAAAATGAGAAAAAGTAAGTGATTTAAAGAGAGGAAGTAATAAAGAGAGCGAGGGCAGGCGCAGGAGAACGTTAAATCGCTGGCAGATCATGCCTCATACAAAACTTTCATGAATAAAACATATTTCTCACCTCCCATAGCTCAGATCCATTTTTCCTCCGTTTCCCTCCTCTTCCCCCTCTATCTCTCACACGCATGATTAACCTCGGGAGGCCTTAATCAACACTGGAAATGACCCGTGCTCCTTGACTTACCTCTCTTTACCTCTCCTTCCCTCCTTCACCTCATCTCCTCTTCCCTCAATACACCCTTCACTCTAGCTCCACCACTGATAGGGTTGGCCTCATCTAACCCTTCAGACAAGCGCTACTTCAGGAGCAGATTATAGTACTGTGCGATCATTTACTATTGTAAGGAAAACACAAAATTAGCCATTAATAATTACATACGGGATGCGATCTAAAACATCTTTTGAAAGGAGCTGAGTGACACAGAATCACATGGAAATGGAAAAATGGGCTATTAAAACACTTCTTATTTCTAAATACTCCTTATTTCTCTCTTTGCTTTTATATGTTGGGGTTTTTTATGATCCTTTCCAGGGGGATGGTGGTTTAAGCTTATGGAAGACGGGAGAGTTAGCTGGGGATGAATAATCTTTCTTACCTAAGCCTTTATTCACACAGTCTTTAAAACCTGTCCTCTGGGGATGTGGACAGGGATAGATTTATGGTTATTATTATTTACTTGCTTACTTGCTCCCTCAGCCTTACACACACACACACACACACACACACACACACACACACACACACACACACAAACAAGGCTCTCACTGTGATGAAATATCACCACATATGAAAATGGCTGTCCCATAATTTGTAACTTGCAGACACTCTCTCTTCCTTTTAAAATACCTCTCATTTTGGGGTCTTGTTAACCTTGATGGAAGTGGAAAAGACTGACACAGTTATAAGGCTGGTACAGCTGATAAGTATTGCTTGCCATCTCTCTCTGGTTCTCACTCTTTTTCAAACCAATAAAATATCCATCCATCCAAGCAACAGTTTGCACCAAAATACATTAAACCCCCCCTTTCATTACTTACAAGCACACCTGCAGCGAGGGACAACTTGTGTTGGGGGCAGGCTAATGCAATGCTCAGCCAAGCAGACATATGGAGAGGAACCACAGGAGTTGGCCTATATATCATCCAGAAGGATTTGGGAACATTTAGCACTCACAAGAAACGTCTAAATGATATTTCCAAATGCTGGGATCTGTTCAGAATGGGTAAAGATGTCCAAACAGGCTGAGAATGTACAGAAATGATACTCCTACTTGCATATTTACACTCCTGGCCAGCTGATGTTGACTCGGCCTGTTATCACGCATGCTTTCCTTTTCTAACAAATTGACACATTGAGTAGGTTTCAGTTCCTGACAGCAAATAACAGACTTTTTAGTGAGCGGTGCTGCAAGTAATATTGACAAAAGAAAGTCTTGACACCATCTAATAGTTGCTGTGAAACTGATTTCCAAACTGCTGAGAACAGTAACTGTGGCTGAAAATACTTAAAAGTGAAACAAAGTGTTTCAGAAAAAGTAACTTGACTTTTTGAAATGTCAAAACAACTCACTGCCTGCTCCTTGTTGTTTGTGCGAACAGTTATCATATCAAACAGCTCGCAGTTGTTTGTTGTATGAAATTTCTTGAGAAATGCTAGAGCGGGCTTTGCATTAGTGATCAAAACAACTTTTTTTCATTGTTTTATGGAGAGCATTGTTGCTGATCTCCTGTTTCTTTCTTCTCTCTGTAAAATGACTGCAATAACACTAAAATGGCTTGCATAGATTCAAGAAAAGGGTCTCAAGGAAAGAGCAGACATTGTAGTGTGGATGAGAACAATGCTCCTGATCTAACACCAGGCATTGCCTCATAGGCAGCAAAAACCCTCCGACTCTAACCTTTATTAAGAGCATGCTCAACAAAAAAAGCAAGTTCAGCATTTCTTTTCTCTACCAAACTCCCTATCATTTTGCTGAACTCATCCTTTCAACAGCGATTTACTTCCTGTCATCTGTACAGCATTATTCACAGCACAAGGTCATTATTTGTGTTGGAAAATCTTCGAGATTAAAACGCCAAGTCATGTTTTGTGGAAATGAGTAAAAAAAAAAAAAAAAAAAAAGGCACAGAGATAGCCCCGGCACCTTATAGTTTCTTTGGTTCAATATTCAAATTAAGTAGAATCATTGTGGCTCAGGGGTTTTTAAGGGTAATTGCAGAGAGCAAACATGCTAAATGTAACGGGACAGATTGTGGTTCAACTTACTGTGTTGGCAGTGAATTCCAATGAAGCCTGGTGGACACTTGCAGACGTACCCAATAAAGGTGTCGCCCCTGTAGGTCTCGCTGATCTCACACGTTCCTCTATTGTGGCAGGGGTTTGGATGGCAAGGACCTGAGTGGAAGAGAGGGAGAAAAACACCATCAGAAAGTCAATTTTGTGCTATTCGTGAAACCAGCAGGGTAGGTTGTAACACGGCGATAATGTGCAATGACTTTGCCATTCTCATTGACTATGTGCATGCACACTGACAAAATTGTTCATTTTACCCTAATGTTGAAGTCATTTAGTGCCATATTTAGTGTTAAAATCAGGATTTTTCTTAAAACAAGTGAAAAAATCTCCCTGTGGAATGAGATAATCCCACATGTTTCCAATGCTAATCGACTTGTTTCCCCAATTTTCTTGAATCAAGTGACATTTTCTTGATACTAGTGGGCTGATCTGCCTTACTCTACCTTGTTTCAACATGCATTGGATTATTTCACCCCACAGGTAGGTTTTTACCTTGTTTAAAGAATATTAAAAATTGAAGGCATAGCTAACTATGCCTTCAACTAAAATCTTTTTTTTTTGGTCATCATTGAGTGTAGAAAACATCATGAAACACTGATCTTTCTGCGCAAAGTTGATCAGTTGATTTCTCCTGAGTCAAACAATGCTGGGGAGAGAAAATTACTTCAAATTAGAATACAACCTTAGTTTTCACAGCACCCGCTCTCCCCTGCAAGTCTGAGCGAACGGTAGCAACAGTAACTGTTTGCTTGTTGGCACAGCATGACAAGGATTACATGAGAAAAGTCGAGGGCTCTCGCACAGGCCTCTGTCTAAACATGAAGCTTTAGCTGGCGATGGTGTCAGACATGGACTTTCTCATATCAACTCCACTACTCACTTTTAGCGAGTGAGATCTACGGCAATGTTTGAAAACATTTGCTGGCATATCGTTGCAGAGCTAGTTACAACAAGTGAGAAATTTTCACTACAGCTGACTGGACTCATAACAATATCTTTACCTTAAGTGGAGGGCCCACCCAGCCCTGCTGAAATGTAGAAAATGTAGCCCCTAAAACCCTGTTATATTACAGTTATCGACTTTTAGGTACTGTTGATGTCTTGTTTGCGGTGCATTTTGTCGTAGGTAATATGTTCATATTCTGGTTTAGGTCTTCTGCAGGATAAGATATTTATATGCATTTTGATATCCCTCTCACACCATTCGTCACTGTACGTGACTCAACATTTTGAATATTGCCATAATTACACAGAGCCTACACACACTGCAAAAATCAATAGCTGATGGGATGAGATGTTTACATCCCTCAATTTCACAAATAATATTCATAGCTCACAGCTGAGGTCTCAGTAACCTTAAGCAGGATATGATCTAAACTAAACTAAACTGAACTACTAAGTAACTAGAATCTCATGTGCACTTAAACACACTCACAGTGACTACAAAAAGGCCTGCACGAATAAAATACTTTGGGTTGGACCGTGTGACGCAGCGTGTGAGTAAAACTGTTTGACATGCAAAAGTAGGGATGACAAGGGAGCGGAGAGCGGCTGGCTTTCAGCGACTGCTGCTGGTCTCTGCGGTCTGGAGGGCAGCCCAAGGCACAGTCTAAAAATCATTGAATATGTCCCCTCTAGGAATGCAACACTTCATTCTCACAGTGCTAAGTGGAGAGCACAAACTGGCTGCGAGGCAAAGCACTATCACCTACATACTCAAAAAAAGAAAAAAACATGCTATCACACACACACACACGCACACACACACACACCAACACACACACACACACACACACACACACACACACACACACAGATGAACACAGATGAGTGACCTGTTCATCG
>OMLB01026961.1:8382-18801 GCA_900302555.1 Myripristis jacobus | reverse complement strand
AGGCTCGGCAGCCTGACGCAGCTGAACTCTGAACTTACATCACCCCAGTAATGTGGGTCAAAGTTCAGCTGCTGCAAGAGAGGAAGAGCGAGGGGGAGGGAGGAGGGACGGGGGTGGGGGGAGAGAGTGAACATCCCAGCATTGTATTTTCAGCTTGATGCAGGAATGGTTTTATCCAAGTCGCATACTAATCAGCACTTTGGATAAACAGAAAATAAGAAAAACAAGATGTGAAGCGAGGGAGAATTTCAATTCGGCCTCACTTGTAATGAACAGCTTCAGAAGTGTCACTTCATCTGAACGTGAGACAAACAGAGTGTGAACACATCAGCTTGCTGCAGCAGTGGTTCCACCCAGTTTGCGTGGCACGGTGTGCTCTTTGAAGTGACAGAGATCATTTGAGCAAGACAAGATGATTTTAACGTCTCTCTCTCTGCGTGGCCCAGCTGGCAAAGCACACGTTCATCCAAACCTACAGTATCACCCTGCCTTTGCGTTGCCAGTGTGTGTGTGTGGGAGAGAGAGAGAGACAGGACATGTCAGTGCTGACCTGTCTGTCTCCCTGTCTGGATCCAAGCCTACTACCAGCTATCAGTGTGTGTGTGTGTGTGTGTGTGTGTGTGTGTGTTTGTCCGGTGCAGAAAGAACTGGATTGTACATTAAAGACGTAAGTGTCACCTGTTTAATGATTCACACGAGTCCCCGGCTGTGTTTTCCAGCTCTGGTGTGCGCAGGACAGACCGTTGCATCATGCAAATAACCCAGAGGATGCACCTCCTCCTCCCCCCTTCCTCACCCCTCCTCCCTGCTTGTGGGAGATCCCGCAGTATAAAAGAGGCAAACCTCTCCACAGCAGATACAGCTGAGTCAAGCAACAGGCCTGAACTATCCTGAGAAACATCCAGCAGCCAGACGAGCTCGACTGATGAGGCCAAGCTAAAGGCTGACTGCACCAAACTAACAGCTAAAGGTAATCTGATACTATATTTTTTTATTCAATTTGAGGATCTGCTGAGAGAGTGAGGGGGAGGGGGTTGATGTGCTGTGCTGGATTGTAGAGAAAACTCTGCTGGTTTGTGCACTGATGCTGTTGCATCATCCAGAAGTTGAGATGCAGCAGTAAAAAAAAAATTAAGTTAAAAATGAAAAGTTTAACCTGATGGCTTTCAGTTGAGAAAATTCATGAAAAAGGTGTAAAGAAGCTGCATCATTTATAGTGAAGTTTGATGTAACTGAAATATTTATTTTGTCTCCTCTTTTCTTATTGTCACCGCTCCTCTCTTCTCTTTACTGCCCTTCCTCCTCAACCTATCCCTTTTCTTTTCTTTTTTCCTCTTCTTTGTCCTCTTCTCTTCTCTTTTAACCTTTTCTCCCTCAATTTTAACCCTTTCCTCTGTCTTTTTCTCTCTTCTCCACATCATCCTCCCCCTTCTCTCTTTCTCATCTCCCCTCTTTTCTTCTTTCCCTCATCCTCCTTTTTTCCTTTCCCCATCTACTCTTTTCCTTTCTCTCCTCTTCCCCTCTCTCCCCTTCAGACTCATCCACTCCTGCTCCTCTTCTTCTCCTCCTTCCTCCTCCTCCTCTCTCTCCAGACTCCTCCATCATGCCTCCTGAGTTGCAGTCTCAGAGCTCCGGCGGTCTCAGGGTGCTGCAGGGCGACCTCAGCGCCCTCAGCCCGGCCGTCAGGGACTTTGTGGAGGCCAACGTGGCGCTGTGCCAGCCCGACGCCCTGCACATCTGCGACGGCTCCGAGGAGGAGAACCGCGCCATCCTGACCCAGCTGGAGGAGCAGGGCATGATCAAGAAGCTGACCAAATATGAGAACTGGTACGTCAGCTGTTAAACCGAGTTTGTGGTTTAGTTTTGGAGCGCCTGGTTATCTTTTTTGCACTGCATCACAAAATTAGAATAAAAACTATAAAGACCATTCAAATAGTATGGTATAGCTGTCTTAAAAATTATAAATGGTTGTAAATAATTTATAAAACGGGGTAAAAATGTGTTTACAGTTAAAAGCTAAATTAAAAAGGTGAATTTTGAGGTGATACTAAAGATGTTTATACCATGCATGATGATCTACATTAAATATGATAACCAGTTTCTTGGTTCCTGGAAGAGCCAGTGGACTTATATAATGGATGTTGACTATCAGAAGGGTTTGTTATTCCAATAATGTGGCGAACAAGCAGGTAATGGTGCTGTTATGCAGAAGAGAATGTGCACCAGTCAGTCGTCAGCAGCTGTTGTCATGCACAACATCGCAGGTGAAGGTCAGGGTTCAAACAAACCAGCAGGACCAGTTCGTCCATGGTCGGTGAAATAAGACACAAACAACCTGCGCAGCACATACTGAGAGAGTGGCTCATGTTGTTTGTTTTGCTAGTTATGGATGTGCAGCAGGCGTGAACGAGGAGTTGTTTTTTGTTTTCTAAATGAAGTAGTTGATTAAAGGGAGGTGAAGACTTTACATCTCTTCATGCAGCTGTGAATAAAAACAGATGGACCGCTAAAGTTTCCCTTCATCCTCATCCCTCTCTCATCTTCCTTTTTTCCCCTCTGTCTTCTTCCTCCTCCCTCATTCCTTTTCTCTTCGTCCCCCTTTACTCTCCAAACTCTTCCTCCTTCCTCCTCCTCCTCCTCTCCAGCTGGTTGGCCAGGACCGACCCCAGAGACGTGGCCCGAGTGGAGAGTAAGACGGTGATCGTGACCCAGGAGCAGAAGGACACGGTGCCCACCCCGCTGGGGGGCGGAGTCAGCCAGCTGGGGCGCTGGATGTCCCAGGAAGAGATGGACAAAGCCATGTCGGAGCGGTTCCCCGGCTGCATGAAAGGTATTCAGAATCAGAATCAGAAATCAGAAATAATTTATTGATCCCTGAAGGAAAACTTGGTACTGCAGGACATTACAGATTTGTCTCAATTTAAGCATGAAGATCCACTGCAAACACAATCAGAGTTTCCCTCTTGTCATGGGACACATTGGTGTTATGGGATTCACGCCCCCCCCTCTTCTCTCTCCTCAGGTCGGACCATGTATGTGATCCCCTACAGCATGGGCCCGGTCGGCTCGCCCCTGTCCAAGATCGGGGTGCAGCTGACCGACTCGCCCTACGTGGTGGCCAGCATGAGGGTGATGACCCGGATGGGCAAAGCCGTCCTGTCTGCGCTGGGATCAGCAGAGTTTGTGCGCTGTTTGCACTCTGTGGGCTGCCCGCTGCCGCTCAAGAGTAAGAACTACTACTACTGCAATTAATACCACTACCACAGCCACAGCTACTACTGCTACTCCTTCCACCACTACTATTACTAGTATGACTACTATGAGCATTACTACCCCTACTAGTATTATTACTGCTACTACTAGCACTACTACTACTATAATTTAGCCCACTCCACTTGCTCCCTCAAAACAGAAATACAACTTTTTCAAATTACTACTACTACTACTGCTAGTATAATTATTATTATTATTATTAACACTAAAACTACTACTACTACTACTACTACTACACATAAAATACTTTACACATTTTATATGTGATAAACTGAACCCAGACTAGAAACAGACTAGAAACAGACTAAATGGAATAGAATAGAATAGAATAGAATAGAACAGAATAGAATAAGAACTGAAGAAAAACAGAAAAGAGCTCATTTTTGGAAGTGAATTTATGTGAAAGTGAACTTAATCTGATGCTCATTCTTCCTTCCTCTGTCTCTCTCTCTCTCTCTCTCTCTCCCTCTCTCTCCCTCTCTTTCTCTCTCAGGGCCCCTGGTGAACAACTGGCCCTGTAACCCGGAGCAGACGCTGATCGCCCACATCCCGGACCGCAGGCAGATTGTCTCCTTCGGCAGCGGCTACGGAGGAAACTCCCTGCTGGGGAAGAAGTGCTTCGCCCTGCGCATCGCCTCCCGCATCGCCAAGGACGAGGGCTGGCTGGCCGAGCACATGCTGGTGAGACAGGAACTGAGAAATATACATACATTTGTCTCCTTTATTAAAGTGATTGACTGATTGGCTCAAATCTGTTTATAATCTGTAGGAGCCTAATTTTGTCATTTCATGCCAGACCATCACCACCAAGATAAACTCATTGTGATTGGTTGGATAGATATTTGAGTATCCAATTTCCTTTACCTATCCATCCATCTATTCATCTAATTTTTTGTTTAGCCATAAGCACGTGGATTAAAGCCTCCAGATAAACATAACCCAGTACCATATCACGGGTCTTAAGTGAAACCAAATGTGTCTCCTCTCCAGATCCTGGGCATCACCAACCCGGCGGGGCAGAAGAAGTACATGGCAGCAGCTTTCCCCAGCGCCTGCGGGAAGACCAACCTGGCCATGCTGTGCCCGACGCTGCCTGGCTGGAAGGTCGAGTGCGTGGGAGATGACATCGCCTGGATGAAGTTTGATGACCAAGGTGAGTCACTCTGGTTTATTTTAGAGTCAGGGTGCGATTTGCCACCTAGGATTTTAAACATGAGCCAAAAGAGGAAAGGGAGATTTATTGCAACCATTCTAACCTCGTTAGATCTTGTTTGTTAGTTTCATCAAACACTGTTTTTGTAGGTACTTTATCCTCTTCCTCATCTTCCTCTCTCCAATCCCATCGCTAGGCAACCTTCGTGCCATCAACCCAGAAAACGGCTTTTTCGGCGTGGCGCCCGGCACATCGGCCAAGACCAACCCCAACGCCATGGCGACCATTGTTAAGAACACCCTCTTCACCAACGTGGCAGAGACCAGCGATGGAGGCGTGTACTGGGAGGGGATGGACCAATCACTGCCTGAGGGAGTTACCGTCACTTCCTGGAAGAACAAGCCCTGGAGCCCGGCAGATGGTGAGTTTTTTCATTTTTTTAATTTCATTTTACAGTGTTGGAGCCAGTTCAGGTGCACATAACAATGATAAAGACATAAAGTGAAGGTGCAGTGTGAAACAGACACAGACAGAAACCAATTGTTGAGAGATGCATATTCAACAGCTAATATAAAACCAGACGTTTTTCAGTTAGTATTTCTAAAATATAGACAATCCAGTCTAATACTGTCAACCACAGTTGCTAGTTTTTATGCTGAAGAGTGACTCTATCTTTAAATGTTGTAGAAAGAATCATTTTGTAAAAAGTAAATGCCAGTTTCCTTCAAATTTGACTCAAGCTCCAAGCCTCAAACCATGACTATGTAATAGAATTTGATCATTTTAATGGAAAACACTAGAACTTTTGAAGCTTAATTCCTGATAAATGAATCAGTGTCAGTGGATAGTCAAAAAAAACAGGCCCAAACAGGCCCAGAGCTGGCACCGGTGTGTTTCTGTGTGTGCTGCTGTGATGTAAGGCTTATCTCTCTGGCCTCTCCAGGCGAACCCTGCGCTCACCCCAACTCTCGTTTCTGCACGCCGGCTGGCCAGTGTCCCATCATCGACCCACTGTGGGAATCTCCAGAGGGAGTTCCCATCGAGGCCATCATCTTTGGAGGACGCAGGCCTGAAGGTGAGCACAGAAAAAACTACAATAGAAATCCAACAATTTGGGGGGCAACAAGTGGATAGCAACAGGATAAAAAATCAATGGAAAGAAACGGGAAGGGGAAAAAGAGTGAAAGAAGACACTGGAGCAAACAGGAACAGACAAGACAAGAGAGCAGCAGTTGTGATATAATCAGAATGTAATAAATCTAACATGTCCCCTTCTCCCTCTCTGCAGGTGTCCCTCTGGTGTATGAGGCCTTCAGCTGGCAGCATGGAGTGTTTGTTGGAGCGGCGATGAGGTCAGAGGCCACCGCCGCCGCCGAACACAAAGGTCAGTATCTGAAGCTGTTAGATGGGCCTCATTCGTCCGTGCAAACCCAGGTCTTAGTGGTCATAGAAGTCCCACTGTGTGCTCCAATACAGCATTGCCACCATCAAAAATAAAAACCCTTAAATGAAAAAGCCCTCCTTGCTAGTGCATGCAATGGACTGATGTAGCCACTACTACAAATCTGTCAAAATAAAAGACCCTCATCAAGCTTCTCTGCTCTCCCTTCTCCTCCCTCCAGGCAAGATGATCATGCACGACCCCTTCGCCATGCGCCCCTTCTTCGGCTACAACTTTGGCCAGTACCTCTCCCACTGGCTCAGCATGGCCGATCGCCCCGGCGCCAAACTCCCCAAGATCTTCCACGTCAACTGGTTCCGCAAGAGCCCCACCACCGGGTTCCTGTGGCCCGGCTTCGGCGACAACATCCGTGTCCTGGACTGGATGTTCAGGCGCTTGAACGGCGAGGCTGGTGCCATGCCCTCGGCTGTGGGCTACGTGCCCAGCTGCGAGTCCCTGAACCTGCAGGGCCTGGAGGGGACCGTGGACCTGGACGAGCTGTTCGCCCTTGACCAGGAGTTCTGGCAGAAGGAGGTGGAGGAGGTACGGAGGTACTTCACCACGCAGGTGAACGACAGTCTGCCCATCGAGATTGCCACGCAGCTGGAGCTCCTGCAGCAGAGGGTCAAGCAAATGTAATGAGGACAAGCAGAGAGACTGTTGATAGAGAAACAGGCAGAAAATCAGTGGCCTCATACACCAGCAGCGTTTGATAGTGCTAGAACAACGTGGATAATTCTAGAGCAACACACTTGTAATCCTAGAACAACATGTTGGTAACTCCAACAGATTGATATTTCTAGAATGCCATGTTGGTAATCCTTCGACAACGTGTTGGTAATTCTAGAACGATGTGGTGGTAATCCTAAAACGTCATGTTGGTAATCTTACGATGACATGTTGGTAATTCTAGAACTACATGTTGGTAATCCAAGAATGACATGTTGGTAATCCTAGAACGACATGTTGGTAATCCTCCGCCGACGGGTTGGTAATCCTAGATCGACAGGTTAGTAACTCTAGAAGGACATACTAGTAATTCTGGAGCAAAACGTCAGTACAGTAATTCTAGAATGTCTCATTGACTAAACCTATGCTGACTATATTCTGGAGGATTTTGTCTTTCGTATCGAACTCTACAACTTTTTTGCCGAGGGAGAACAATGTTCTCTCCTCTGATAGTATTTTTTTTTATGATTATACAATTCTGTTTTTGACCAATAAAAATCCTCACCTTTCCTCATGACAGTTTAGGTTGAAAGTAAATCTGTCTGAAATGGGAATGGGGATGGGAAAGCCGAACTCCTACAAAACCCGTAGGAATAATCAGACGGGAACAGCTTAGACCACTGATTTGAATAGGAAATCTTAACATATCCTGTTGTAGCGACACTATTTTTTAATTTAGGTGTTCCAAATCACTGACGTCTCTTACCTCTGTTATTAAAATGCATTGTCCTTTGTCTGAATGCTATTTTATAATAACTTATTATGAACGCACAACATACTATCACTGCCACAAGGATTTGTATGGCACACTGTCAAAAAAGCATGACTGTGTCCAGGTTGTCTTGGTCCCAGTGTTGTTTCAGCCCCGCCGAATGCACAGCACAGACAGTGCCCAGTGGGAGAATGAATGAATGTTTTCTGTTTTTCTGTTTTAATTTATTTTTATACTGTGTTGGTGTATTTCGTAGTTCTGTTTTGTTGTAATCTGAAGCCCCAAAAAGAGGCAAGATGAAAATAAAATGTTTTTAAACTTATTTGTGACTCTGTGGCTCTGTCTTGTCTGTTCTTTTATCACACAAGTATGATGATGATAATAATGTAGATGCTATGGCTAATTGTCATAGTACAGGAAGACACCATCAAGTGAAAATTCAATATATCGATGCAACTATCATTACCCGAGTGAAAGAGTACCAATCTATCCTTCTTGATTAGCATCAGTTTGCTTCATTGTTGCTCACATAGAAGCAGCTGCAGTTCCTGTTGTAAAAATCGATTTAAAAAGTTTCCTTTTTAAACTCAAGTTCCTTCCTGATATCAATCAAAATAAATGCAACTTTAGGACAGAGAGAAACACAACAGTTTAAGGATGTTTTAGCCATAATTGTGCTATGCTATGGAGAGCATGAATATGGACAGCGGCTTTTGGTCTCAATGTAAATGCATGGCCAATATTGCACTTTTTAAAATAGATTTTGCAATATTGGTGTATTTACAAGTTAAAAAACAACACAAAACATGATGCCCAAAAGCTTTGCATAGTTTGATGCAAGGGAAGAATCAAGGATCAGTTTTTAAATGACTGCAAATAGAAAAGCCAAAACTTTTAGAGGAGAAAAGCAGAAATAAGACGTGAAACACCAGCGGAGAAACCGTAGGACCCTAAAACTCGTGTTCTGTCACTGGGACGTCAGATGTCCCACTGTCAGTTTTATCTAACATTAACTATACTGCTGTAAGCTAAATAAAGCTGTTAAAGTGTATAAGTGTGTGTTGTGGAATGTAGATAAATCTATACTCACAAGTTAGCTCACTTACACATTACCTCAGTTGCAACACCTTGATCTCATCCCAAGTCATGAACTAAATAACATTAACACCAGCGCGCGCACACACGCACGCATGCACGCACGCACGCACGCACACACACACACACACACACACACACACACTGCATGTGCCTCTGCTGGGAGCTCGTTTGATCCTCCCTGTTGGGGTTTGTCAAGTGTAGCCCTGCAAAAAAAAATTTGTGGAATATTGAAAGTGGAGCTTAAACAGGGAATATTATTTTATTTAAGGTGTCTTTTCTTTCATTTGGTGTAAAGACCAGCAGTACTGAGCTTTTCTGCACCCTGCCTCTCTCTCCAGAGGACACAAAGTGTTTAATAATCATTTGACAGGCTGCGGCTTTAGCATAGCATCTGTCTCTAACAATAATAAAATATGTATATCTGTTTGTCCGTTAGATGCTGTAATAACAACTACACCAGTGGTCTGATTTCCAAATCACATCACATCAGAGTTGGTCAGTCAGTAGTGCCTGAGTGATACAAATGAAACTGCAGACAAATACAATGCAAGTATTGAATAGCATCATTTTAATCAGTATCTTTTGTAAAGAGATCATTGATGTCAGCGGGCCAGTCACAGCTAATTAAAGTGAAACAAAAATACATAAAAAATAAGCACCAGAGGCCGCATTCTTTCTCATGACCAAAAGATTTTTTTAGTCCTTAAGAGTTCAGTCAGCACATTATGTGACATAACCAGGTGAAGGTCAGAGGTCAGAGGTCAGGGGTCGGACCTTACGGCAGACAGGACACGTGAGGCTGATGCACAATGTGAAGCCAGACAGTGTGGAGCAAAACTGACTGGAAGAAATTTGTATATTATATTACTTTATTAATTATAGATGATAGGGATAATGTTGTATTCTACACCTCAACATCTATTTACTGAGAAAAAATCTTATCCCATTTTCTCTCATCTTAAGAGTTCAAATCTTGTTTTTCTCCTTTCTCTCTTATTCTGTTGTTTCAACACATTTATACAATAAACAAGTGACATTACTGCAGTTACTTTGACTTCGTCATGTACTACTACGAGTATTACCACACTACTACACACATTTACCCACTTTTTTTGACAGGTTTTGACTGACGCTGATATTGATGGATTACTTTCAGTGCTGTGGCCAAATGAAGTGTGTTTTCTAAATTACTCTGCATACACCCCGTACTGAAAAATAGGGAGAAGAAGTTGATTTTTTTTTTTACTCAGTTACACAGTGGTATAAATGAGTGTCAGGTGAAGTGATTTGAACAGGGGAGGAAGTGTCTCATCATGTCTGAAGATAACATTTGACCCTGCTGTCCTGATCGGAGACGAGCAAGACTCCAATTACATAACACGTCCAACATTTATCAGCAGGTCGAGATTCGCTAATCAGTCTACCTGTGCTGTGATGTCCTGTTGTCATGGTAACAACACTCAGTAACAGTCACACCT
Organism: Myripristis jacobus; assembly: GCA_900302555.1. Lineage (NCBI taxonomy): Eukaryota > Metazoa > Chordata > Actinopteri > Holocentriformes > Holocentridae > Myripristis > Myripristis jacobus. The sequence continues at coordinate 8,917 of OMLB01026961.1, read as the reverse complement.
ACAGTCATATCGAGCTGTTAGCTGGCATGCAGCTGTGGCATAATGATGTATAGCCCATTACAGTGGTTTTCAAAGTGCGGTCCAGGGACCCCAAGGGGTCCTTTTGGGACATCCAAGCAGAGTGTCATCAGCAAAAGGAGAAACTCTAATTTACTCTAATTTAATAATTTGAATAAAAAATAGAAAAATTATTACCTGAAAAACATTACCAGAAAATAAAAAAATTAATTAATTAAGTAAAATAAAATAAAATAAACTCAGAATTAAATTAGAGCTAAAATTAAATATAAAATTTAAAAAAAATTAGCAGTTTTTTTTTTTTTTACTAGAAATGAGAAAACTAAATAATACGAGTACACACCAGCACATAGGGAGTAAAGAAAAAGTAACTATCACAGTGAACATGAAGAAACTTTTTTTCACTTTTTTTCATGTCACTGGTGGCCCGCGATGAGTTAAAGTGACATGATTGCATTATGTTTTGTCTGGTTCCAGTGCAGTGTCTGTCTTCAAGAATGGTAAAACTGTGTAGCTA